>KK502401.1:948914-978775 GCA_000688735.1 Glossina austeni
AAAAAAAAAAAAAAAAAAAAAAAAAAAAAAAAAAAAAAAAAAAAAAAAAAAAAATATATCAAAAAAAACAAAACGTTTAAATAAACAAATAATAATAATCACATGAAGCAAGCGTTAAAAGGAAAAAAAAATAAATAAACAAATCAGTTTTAAATAAAATAAACGTTTATTATAAAATAAAAAATAGGAAACACTTTATAACTTAATTATTATTATTACTGTTTTTTTTTTTTTTTGTTTGTTTTATAAAAATCTAATATAAATATAAATTAAAATTTACAAATTAAATAAATCGCTTCCAGCTATAAAGCATATATAATAACTTACATACAAATGAAATTTAAAATTAAAAATTAATACAAAAATCCATTTAAAAGTTTATTCCATTATAATAAATTCTTGATTAAATAAAGCATTTTAAACGCAATTGGTTTTGCGCTAATTAACCTAAAACTATGCATTATTAAAAATGATATCAACTCGCTTCAACGTATGTTATAAATCATAATTAAAAACAAATAATTTATAAAAGCCGGTGTATTCCAAAAAAATATGCAATTTTTATTTCTACCAAAAGTAAATGTTTTCAAATTACATTAATAGCTATGTAATCCTTTATATATATATACATTATATGTATGCATACAAACATAAGCATGTATAAAAATCGAAATGCACTTATTATTGCTGTTTACGACTCGACGGCTCGCAAAGAAATTATTATAATAATTTACAACAGCTTTATTATATGTATGTATGTATGTATGAATAGATATTGAACGCATATATTCCCCAGTCAAATGAATTAATAGTTAATATATCTGAATTTCTATATTCGTTAACGAACGAGAAATTGTTATCAATTCGCTCGCAAGGTATGATAGGAAAAAGGAAAAAAGGAAGTAACTGAACTCTTTTTAAATGGATCTGACACACCCTTCAATTATGTTTGTGTTAGTTGATCGATCTTTAGAAATAATTGAAACTTAATTAAGCAACATATCGTCAACGTTACTTCAAACTGATTTATATAAAATTGTAATAAATTGAAATTATCGGGTTTTGTGCAATTATTTCTCCTTGATAACTACATTTCGCGAATGTGTTTCCGAACTTATCATTTTACAAAACGTGTTTTTTTGTATTTGGAATAAAAATTATTTTAGTCGGTTTTTTTGTCAGAATAAACTGAAAGAACCGATTAATCATAGCATTGCTACTACTTTTCCCCAACTCTCCTGCAATGTTCGAATTCTATCACAAAAAACTATTGTTGTCGTTGGAAGCTATCGTCAAGCGAACTCTTATTGGGAAATCGTCATAAGAATGGAAGCACTATTCCAAGGACCAATAAGTCATCTCTAGAATGTGGATGATGTAATATCTGCTGATAATAGCGGGGGAGATAAGACGTTCCCGATTGCGAACACAGACGCAAACTAACGATATCGTGACTTTTGGCATACCACACCCATTTTCGTCGCAGTTCATTAACTATTGTTAGCAGCGTTTTCTAGGGATGGTTTCAATTGGTCGCAGGAAACCATAATAAACCACGCCTAGATTGTTCTCCGCGCACCTTTTATGAGGCCACCGTTTATATATTTTATTTTTCCTATAAGAAAGCATACTAAAATTTATCATCGATCTCTTGATTGATTGACTTGTTTACTCTGTACAGTAGTTATTTGAGTTTGGGTATCGTAACACACCCAGTGTTTATCACTCATAACGGTTTTGCGCTCTATTCTTTGAATTAATCAGAAAAATTAACCTTCCCGCAGATATATATCTATTGAAAGCTCCAAGAAACTGGGTATGATGTTGGGTATGCTAAAGTGTGCAAATAAAGATCTCACAGTTTTTGTCTACACCCTGCAGTATTAGTTATATTCTCTCTTAGAAAACGCATCCAACTAATTTATAACTAACTGATCGATTCGAACATATATATGAGCATTTTCGTCAGTTTGCATGTGTTGATTCTAACAAGAAGTAAATACCACTATACTAGGTCATTAGATAACCTGCATTACTCTATACACATTTACATATCACGAATTTTCCAAAAAATAAGGGCTTGTGTATGGAAAGTGACCGAAAAAGTTATCCGATCCGAATCACTTTCATTAGCGTTTATCTTTGAGCCAAAATATCAATACAGTGTATCAGATTTCATTAAAGGATCTTATAAATCTCCAATGAAATCCTACAACTGTACAACGCAAGTCTTACACTCTTAAAAAGATTAATTGCCTTGAATAATCTATGAATGCATGTTGCCATTGCTCTCTTATTCATAAAAAGTTTTCTTTTCCTTTACAAGCGTTATAACAGTTTTGGGAGTTTTTAATTACTTAAGCATAATTAGTATGAAGGTATAATAAATGCGAAAGTACTCGCACATTGTAAAATACTTTAAACTGTGTAACTACGTAAGGATTGGACTTTTATAATCTCTATAGTAACGAATTAAATAAATTGAAATTAAAATTAAAAATTGCGGTATAAAAATTGAACACAAAAATACAATTAGAGCAGACGGCCAGATGCTCTAATGCTCTAATGCTCTAATGCTCTAATATGCTCTCGTATCACGTGTGGTCTAAGGTATAATTACAACAGGACCTCGCAGGCAAGTGGACGAAATTCCGATTTGATCAAAAAACATATGCGTTTTAGAAAAATCTTAATATAAATCCTTAGGTGTTACAATATAGGAAATATTTCGCTGATGTATTTACAAACACACATATATTATCCCCTGAAATTTATTTATAAAATCCATGAGCCACATGTACACTGTTACAATTGCTTCAAATACTTAAATCCTTAAGAGTAACCGAATAGGTAAAAATCGCGTCAGTAGATATCTCGGTACATATCTCGGTACATATCTCCGTGTTCAAGTGTTTTTTACTTTAGTGAATGCTCGCTTAATCGTTAAAAGCATAGCACTTACACACACACAGTTGGGCTACGGCCACCACTCTGTCACTTCCCATTTCCCCACAAGAATAGGGAACATTCGCCCATTGATTGGTCAAATTAATAGTAAAAAATCGTGGCAGGCATTTCTTCTTACTCTTCCGCCTATGCCTATATGTCTATCTGATTTGTTTTCATAAGTGAAGTGAGTTCGAATTAATTTTTTAAACATCGAGTAGGCGATAGCAACCCTTCGTCCAACTGCATGCCTCAAACTTATTATTTCTCGCCCTTTGAAATAGTTCCTACACACACATAACTTGAAAATAAGGCGAAAGCACTCACATGTGGACATACAATATCTATGATAATGCTCTCCTTTAAGAAATCATTTGTAATCTAAAATCTTAAATTTTTTTTTTACAGTAAAAATGTTTATTCGGTTCGTTTTTTTTTTTTTTTCTTTTTTTTGGGTTGTTGAGTAAAGTTGGACTAAGTCAATAAATTTGTGACTTATATATCCGAAGTGCAATACTTTACTGTTTTCGGTTCGTTGATAATGCTAACAGGATTCATTACTATGCACGTGCGTGCACTGGTTTTTTTTTAAACGAAACTTGTCCAAAAGCTGTGTAGCTATAATTAATTTTTATAAATTATGCTTAGTGTTTTCAATAGTACTCCAAACTATTCGGAGTATTTATTTATTAAAAAAAAAAAAAAATCGCTTTTTTTTTAGCTACACAATGACGCTGTGGGTGCGACGTGTTAAATGTTCACATTTCAAGGGGAATCCGCCCACACTGTGTCGTTCGATAAAAAGAAAAAGATTATGCAAATTCAAGTGATAAAAAGAGATTATAAAAAAAATATTAAATGAAATGTTGAAAAACAAAGAAGAGAGAGAGTTGTACGCATCTTGGGGCAAATCGAACACATTCACCCCCTTAAAAAGATCTCTGATGAAAAGTGATGTGCCTGTCACTCCTGTTGGACTCATTTTTATAATGACATTTAAAATGATCACAATAAACGTTGAAAAGTGGAATTTTCGCGAATAGCTGTGCTCTCAATATTAGTTAGGAAAAAATAACCGACATAATCTACATTCGCTAATGAGATTCTCCTTCTTCTTGCGAGGTAGTTTTGGTGTTTGTAACCACATACATAAAAAGTCTCGGTATTAAAATCGAGCCAAGTCGCTGTTTTCTGTTTTAATTTTTTCGTCCATGATATGGACGGACATGCCAAAGTGATATGAATATACTGATAGGATATTATCGCGAGTACCAATTCTAAAAATAGTTTTATAAATAGTGGCCCCGAGAAGTCTTGTTTCTCTTAATCCATCAAATAGGGGATCTTTTTGTACTAACCTCTTAGTGAACCGTATACCTCTTATATAATCGGACGTCTAGAGACTACGTACATGCAATGCGAGTCGTTAGAAACGTGAACGATACGAATATAACAGTCCATATGTCCGTTTGTTGAAATTATGAATAGAATGACACACACGTCTATAGTAACACATTTATTTTCTGTGCCATTTCGCAGACAAATTTAGTCAATTTTAGTCTTAACACTTTTGTAACAGAAAGGCTAATATAACTTTAAGAGGAAAGCAGAGAAAATTTGAAAGTTAAAACGTCAAAGGGGTCGAAATTCAACAAATAAAGCTGAGTCGAAAAAACCACTTGCTTCCTTTTTTTTTTTTGTAATGAGAGTGAATAAGCGTATCTCTGTAAGTAACAGATGACAGTTAGACCGTGGCTAGGCTGGGAGAAAAAAAAAAAAAACACAAATACAACACACACTACTAAATTTTATCCGCAGTAGTTCTTCGAACGTCATGTTCATCACTTCATCCGGGTTTCCTCCGGTTACATCTCTCTTTCTCTATTCTCTCTTTATCGTAGTTTTCTTCAGCGACAAGTTTAATAGAATCAACGCGAGGTATTAATATTTTAAAATTTAATGGACTTTCGTTGGCGTAAAGTAAAAATTTCCAGTTGAATATAATAAATTTGTACATTTGTTTCAATTTGTCGAAAAATATTAGTTTGAAATTTACGGCAACTTATTCTACTATTGATGATATTTAAGAAAGGAGAATCGAACTGTTCAACATTCATATTCATATTTGGGTCATTTTTGCAATTTATTTGAGAACCATTCATGAAAATTTTTTTTTATTTTGTCTTTTCATTTATTTACTTTTTTTCTTCTTTTATTTTTTATTATTTTTTACTTTTTTTTTCCATTCTTACACTTCCTTACACAGATGCATTTTAATGGAAAAAGAGTGTCGGAGCCATAGCAATTTGAATATATATATATATGCAGTTTAGTAACAACTGCCATTGAGTGAAAAGTACGTGATTGGGTTTTCATTTTTATATTACTGTGAACACTTTCGAAGAAAGGGAAAATTATCTCTAACTGTTATTCATGATCAGCATGAAAATCATAGTAGAAACCTTAATAATAAGAGATAATAAAAGTCTTGATTAGACAGTACTTTAGTTAAATGTTGAACGGACATTTTTTCGATATATTTGTGTGTGTGTGTGTGTGTGTCTTTTTTTGCTATGCGAACCAAAGGCACTGCTGGCCCGTATCAGCAGCATGCACAATTCACCCCCTGTGGCACTGATGTATCAAAACTAGCCCACTGCACACACCCACTGCATTGACCACGCCTCTTCGCGGGACCACCGTTAGGTATTATTTTGCAATTACCGTGCTCCAAATGATCGAACCTTAGTGGAATACCCTATTCGCTTCCACCTTCTGCGGATGTGTGTGTGTGTGTGTGTGTGTGCATGTGTTTGTCTGTTTGTGAATTTGTAAAGCATTCTATTATTTAAAAATTAATATTATAGCTATAGTAGTATGTAGAAGTTTCGCAAAAGATTTCCTTCGTCATGATGTTACGTTCTTAGCATACATATATAGAGCCATTAATTTTTTGAAATTTTGATTTTTAACTTTTTATGGAGAACAAACAAGAAGTAAAATTACGGATAAAAACAACATTTTCATCGTGCTCTTCGTAAAAAGCCAAGCATATATGTCTTCCTTTCATTTGCATACGCTTGAAAGTATGCAACGTTTTTTCCTTTACCCTAACGTCTTTTGTGTATGTCAAAAAAGAAGAAAAAAAAAAGGAAAGGAAAGGAAAGGAAACAATAAATTCAAAGCTATACACAATTTTGAATCGCCTAGAAATACCCGTAAGGGCTTGCGCGTTACATAAGCGTAGTAAGGCTTTCTCAACTAGAATTTCTGCTAAAACGTGATAACGGGAAAAGAACAGAGAAAACATATGCAAAGGTTGGTTCATCTTTTTTGCCTAACATTATATGTATGATTGGAACAAAAATATTTTATTTAATTCTTTAGATATTACCATTTAAGTGCTTTCCTAGCACTGTTAAGCAGTTGTGTGATGGGTGAACGAAATTCGCTTTAATCTTTTATAATATTTGTCTCACAGTTTGCAAATTTAAGTAATGCCAAAGAACCGAGCAATCAAGTTGACTTTCGTTTAGATTTAGATGTTGATTGTCAAGTTGCAAAAAAAACAAAGAAAAACATAAACTTTCCTTTACCCCAGATTTTAGCAGAAATGTCTAAAAGTATTTATTTGATTATCGAAAAGAATTATGTTTTTCTCTTTTTTTTTTTTTTTGGGTTTTTTTTGGGGAAACGTACAAACAAAAATCTTTCTATTTTTTCGATAAAATTCACAATTTAATTAAGAAATACTTACTACAAAGCGTATTGAGCGAAATTTGGGCTCTCGCTATCTATTGTCTTTTGCCGCTTATCGTATAGCTTGCGAGCGCTATCGCATGATCAATCCCTTTTCGCTCATTTTTATCTTCTGCGAACCCCTGATCTGCTAAATATGCATGGATCTGAACCAATGCTAATCGCAAGGAGATGCATCTGCAGAATAATCTCGCAACCATCAGAGACACTCTAAGGGCAAATTGAAGACCAATTTCTGGACTGCTTTTGCTGGAGTTGGACACACGTATGCGAATGACATCGTTTTCAAGGTGAATATTCCTCGCTCGCAATCTTGAAAAGCGCTTAGTGTTTGAAAGCTCATTGCATTTTCTTTTCTCAGACAACGTAATAATAACTCGTAGCTTCAGCTACATATTATTTCTGCTTGAAATAGAATAAAATGCCATCCATTTCTTTAGATTTTGATATACACTGAACGACAGTTTGGAAATAAATGAAATCTGAAATTTTCGAAGATCCGAACCCGACAGTTAGATTTCGTATAACGCAGAATAATTGTTAGTGCATTTCTTTATCAAAGTTTAACGCAAAGCCATTTGCAGAGCCATCCAATAAATGTCCATTGAATTTTTTCCAAAGGGAAATGGTTACCCATCCTTTTTTCCCCATTCATTAAGTAAAAGTATATTCCATTTTTTTTTTTTTTGTAAATTTTGTATCCCTTTTTGTTATGTTACTAACTTTTGCAGCCCATTTCTTTTCAAATTATGAGGCATCGCTTTTAAAGTTTTCTCTCATTTAAAGTTTTATTTTTCCGGGTTTTTTTTTTCTATTAAAAAACATTTTCCAATTAATATTTAGTTTCCTTTTTTTCCTTATAATTTGTTTCTTCGCTGATTTATTTTTTAATTATTATTATTCTATATCACATATTGCTTGCTAGTAGTGAAACGTGCTTCATTAGTTATGTACTTTTATTTGTACTTGTCAACTTTAATACCAATCAATATAGCAACAGCAGCAGCAGCAGCAGCAGCAGCAGCAGCAGCATTAGTAGAAAGATATGAAGAAATGCTTTTTCGTTTTAGTTGCAAAACTTTCAGATCCGATATTATAAAGAGGAACGCAACACAACTGGTCGCATTAATTAATGAAAATTGAGTCCCTATACTCCACGTGGACTGGACCATGCAGCTTAAAATTTAAAGTAATTTTATTTCCTAATCCTTGTTACAATCTTGCACATGATGTTTTATAGTTAGTTACACATAAAGCACAATTTACTGTCAGTTTACTCGAATTTCCATTTTATCCATGATATCCGCCTTTTGTTTACACATTTCAAATGATTGTGGTTTCTGTTTCTTTTGTTTCTTTTTCTGTTCTTCTCTTGCTTCGAACGGAAGAGATATGTGTGTATATATATATTAATATACCACAAGAATAAGAAGCAACAGAAAATTATTGAAATGTAAGAGAAAACTTGCATACCATTAACTGTCAGAGAGCATTCAACAGGAAGGATATTGAGAAATATTTATTTATTATTGATAAATGATGCAATTGTATGCTAATGAAATTTAAAGCTTTCTTAAAGAATTTCAAAATTTTAAATAGTTTGCTTTCGTATGTGCCAAATTTAATTTCCTTCTTATTAATATTTAACAAAACGAAACGATTCGTTTAAATTCGATTTGATGAAGAAGAAAATATTCCCTAACATCAAAAAAAAAAACCTGTTAACATCACTTGGGGATATAGGAAAGTTCTTACCTTTTTGCTTTCGAATTACAACAAAAAAAAACAAAAAATGTACTTGCTTTGAGACGAACTTCCGATCCCCGTTATTTCGCAAAAGGTTGCATTAACTGAAGACGCGTAAATGAGCGTATCGCGATCTAAATGCAAATGAGCCAAATATTACACTAGTAACGATTTTAGGGCCCATCTTACTCAAAAAAAAAAATTGCATACATATAATGCTTTGGTTACTTCTTTTTCAACTTTTGTCTCTCTTAGGTTTTTAAATATTTACAGCAAATAAAATCATTTTTCTTTCGCTTTCAAACTAGTAGCGGATTTTTTCAATAACAACTGACTGAATAGGCGTAAATACATAACGTACATAACAACGGCACATAGACAAAGGAGAATGGATAGTGCGCCAGAGAACAAAGCGAAAGAAAGTACAAGCAAAAGCATACAGAAAAGTTTATGGGATATATGTGGTTACGTAAGGATGATCGAATGAATGATTAGAAGGTGAATGGAAAGAACGGAACAGAGAAAGGGACGAGAAGAGTAAATGTATTTTAAAAAAAATTTATTCATTAATTCATACATTTTTACACTTAATGAGGTAACTTTGCCTGTTGTCACAAGCGAACTGATAAAATAAGTATAACCTCTATCCTATCGTATAGTATATATGAGTTATTTTCATTTCCCAAAGGCTCATAAATATGTATACTTGCATAGCATACATATATATATTTATATATATATATATATTTTAAGTATGCTTAGCAATTTTATAAAGGAAAATAACATTGAAGCATACTTTGGAAAGTAACTAAACATTTACTTCTTTTATAATCTTTGCTTTTCCTCTCTCGCCCCCCCTCTTTTTTATATACAATTCCAAGAAAGTTATTTTCCCTTTTTCTCTGATACTTGAGGAAATTCTTTTTGAAATGCTATTGATATAAAAAAAGCAACAGTTTGACGTTATAACACCCACTAGCCACAGTTTATTAATCTTAAGGTAAAAAGGGCGCTATGAAATGGGAAAACTCTTGTAGTATGCCATTCATATGCTTATGTTTCCTTGTAAATACTATAATAAAATAAAATGAATTTAATTTTAATACAACATACATAACAGAAGTGATGCGTAGGCTTAAAAGTATGCAAAAATTTCTTACTTGCTCTGTATGGTCGCGATTTTTTATGCTTTATTGGACGTTGCAGAGGTAATAGTTTTCTCATTGTGCAACAAATGCGTTAGTGTCGTTTTGAAGACAGTCAGCTCATAGTCCGAAAGTTTTTGGTTACTACTATATAATCAAAATATTTTTCATTCGAATTATTCTCAATGCAAACTTGATACGGCAAGATCGGTATAATGTGGGCGGTGAATGGAAAGTCCTCTATCCATTTTGATCATGTAAATGCGGTTCATATCCCTTCAGTTGAAGCGATTGGCTGCATCCTCGGTTCTAATGATCCGAATTGCAGCAAACAAAATGTGTCTCCAAATCCAACTTAGCCAAGTAAAATTGGCATTCACCAATACATAATTATAATCTCTCTCTATGGTAGAGCACACTTCTGACAAAAGCGAATATACAACACTCTAGCTGTTATCTTTCTAAGATAAAATTTGCATAATATGTATAAGCAAAAAGATCTGTGTAGCGCTGTTGTCTACACTGTTATGATGAAAGAAGATATTCCCTCGATTGATAAAATTGAACCCATGCTATTTATAGTTCCACAATGTGGTCACAGAATTTTTCTCCGCGTAAAGCTTGGGAAAAATTACTCCGCACAAGTTGCTGCTGCGAAAACGAAAAAACAAAATATATGACACTAGACGGTACTGTACGGATGTACAGACGCAAAATATGGAGAGTTTACTTTTCTGTTTTTATTTTATCTTATTTTTCGTGTCTGACTACGACTCAAAAAAGGTTCGTCCTGTTAACGAGTGAGGAGAGAAGTAGCTGCTGAAAGAAAGTTCAATTATGAATGATGACGAACTTATGTAACCAATTGATTTAAATGACTCTGTGAAGAGTCGTACTCTTAACTTTTAGGAATCTCTTCGTAGCTAATGCTTGGATTATAGTTCACTGTAAACCTTTTAAATTTTTGTGCTTAAACCGCGCTGTCATTTAATGCCATTGCTACTGCTTATGTTTATAAACTAAATGACGGAAGGATGCATAGAGAAATTCATTCCAAAACTTTTCCAATCAACTATTACTGGCTTGCTATTCGTGGATGAATAAAGGTTTCTTACCATACAAATCGCATGATGGTAATAAATGTACCATCAATTCCGTGTAGGGGAAAAATACCTTCAACTTACGATATTTTATTCCATATCTTCTTTTTCTCTAATTTTGCTTAAATTTCTTGATAAACTCAAATAATAAAAATTCGCGAATCTCGCGAACACTCGCTTAAACTTTCTCTTCGACAATTTTATGAAACGGAATTTATACAAACACTTAGGCACGTTAAGGTGTCGGGTTTAAAAATGCAACAGAAAGCCAACACAAATTATGTGAGATACCACAGAAGAGGGAGAAGAAGGAGAGGTGGTTTAGGTTTAGGAAGCATCCCCTACTCTAATAATATAATTTTTTGCTTTTATTATGCCCTCATCCCCCTAAAGAATGAGCTTTTATTTAACTTGTGACTTCGTTTGTAACATACGCGACGTACTTCGATAAGCTCCTGTCTTCGTGATCAACGTAGGATTCGGCATGGATTGAATTTTCTATGTTTGTCCGTTTGTATATCTATCATCGATAGGTTTTGGAACGCCCACATTGGTAACAAATGGTATACGAAGTAAAAATTTCAAATACATAGACACTTTTAGTTGATATTTCAATAGGAACTACAGTAGCCTGCGACTACGTTACGTATGTAATGAGCAAACAACTTTAACCTACACTTCATGGTAGACATTTCTCTAAAATCAAATACATCTACTGGTGTTGGCCGCACTTGCTCCCATTGAAACAAAAAGTCGACATGATCCGTTGACAAAAAATTTCCATACTAAGCAAAAAACTATAATTTCCGACTTGTAAGAGATATTGAGTTAGAATATAGGATATAGGAGAAACCCCTGATCGACCTATAGAGTACTGGATTCATTCTAACGCTTCTCTAGCATTTCTATGACTTTCGTACAGAACGATTCATCGAACCTTTCAAACTATGCTTCAGTTTCGGGGACAGGTAATAGCCGCTGAGAGCCAAATCTGGAGAACACCACGGATCTGAAAGCAAAGCAAAGTGCAGTTCGTTCAATTTTGGCGTTACTGTGATCGACGTTGGCCCGACACGGTCCATTCTTTCGTAAAAGAGCGCTTATTTTCTTCTTAATTTTAGCTCGTCATCCAAGCCTACTAATAATGTTAAGTATCACCCCACTCAACAACGGTCTAACTTGCCGTCTTCTTGGAAATTCGTCATTCAAACGCACTAATAACGTTAAGTTATATTCACTATTGGTACCTAACCGTTTTCAAGATAGTCAATGCATGTTATATCCAGCGGATCCCAAATTATTGTGAGCCCAGCTGAGTTTTGCGCTTTTTGTCACTTTGACCGGCACTAGAGTGTAATGATGAATCCATGTTTGAGTCGTTATCATACTTCGCATAAAAAATCCATTTTTATTTCGCTTAAACAGCGTTATGAATCATTAACACATTGCTGTGAAACGCGAGTAAACGCGAAACGCTCTTCGAATAGAATTTTCTCATGAACACATCTTCATGGAAAATAACAAATCCGCTGCATTCTGATATCGCTAATGTATCAAGCGGCTCACGTAACTTCACTTCTAGATCTTCCCCAAGGGTTTCGTTCATTTTTTTTTAATGCTTTCTAGAACAACTGTTTAATTCGGGCAAGCAGAGCTTTAAACAGCTAACAACTTCATTACCATTTGTCTCGAAGAAGCAGAGGCCAAACACCACTTGTAAGACGATTGTTTTGTTTGAACAGTATTTTCCTTCATTCATTAAAAAGCAATGCCTTACCAACAAAGGAAATTCAAATTTTGTCCATTGTTTTGAAAATTACAAAAGTAGCGCCCATAAAACAGCTGCAACTTATAAATTAATGGTTGGAAGCTGTGATGTTATAGAGATTCCTTTCTTGCTTATGTTATTTTGTTGTCCTCGTTCTCTTTTCTTATATTATATAAATCATGAAGTGTTGCCACAAAAACAAGAAAGAAATTTTATCCTTTATCTCGGTTTTATTTAATAATGATAACGGTATCGCATTATTGATGATGATGATGATGATGATGATGATGATGACGGTTTTTAATTTCATTAACAATGTACACCAGTTTTTATTTATCTTCGCGATTCTCCCTTCGATAAATAGCAGTCACTATAAAATTATTACATATTTGGAAATTAATTTTTTTCGTCTTTCATACAATAAATCTTCTTACCGCACAGCAGAATATTTTATTAAAATCAGTTCTGTTATTCCGTTTGTAACATTCCAACAAGCCAACGCCAACTGTTTGCCTACTGTTTGCATAAGATTCGGAATCGAAAAAGCATAAATTTCCCTATTTTTCTTTCTCACTTTGATCGCGGAATTAAAAATCGTATCCATTCGAAAAGAATCGGAAAGAAAATACGAAACTGAACGAAGAAATTTAGTATAGGAGTAGTTTTTGGATCACTTCCAGAGGCTGTCGATGAAAAATTCATGTCAAACGGCGGAGAACCATATTTAGTAAGATGGAAAATGCCAAAGAGTAGATTAGTAATTTTTAGATTTTTTCTAAATATTTCTGCAAATCGGAGAAGTAAGTGATTCAGCAAATTTTCATCCTTACCTGACCAACAAAATAAATAATAAGAGCATAAGACAAGCGCGCTATGTGTTGAGATTGTGGTTGAGATCTGAGTGCACGTATTTATCAACATATGAAGTAAAGACT
The DNA here is from genome assembly GCA_000688735.1 of Glossina austeni. Lineage (NCBI taxonomy): Eukaryota > Metazoa > Arthropoda > Insecta > Diptera > Glossinidae > Glossina > Glossina austeni. The sequence continues at coordinate 962,314 of KK502401.1, forward strand.
AAAGTATTGAAATTAATTTATAGCTTCTCGGTTTCCTCACATGAGCTTTCTACATCCATCACGTGTATACACCGCAATATAGCCCATGCGGCGTCAAAATGCCCGCAACGCCCAGAAGGAGCCCCAGCCAGAGACCCCGCCAGTATTAAATTTTGAATCGATTTGAGGATGTCCATCGGTCTGTCTGTTCAATGTCTGTTGACCGGCTACCGGCTTCGAATTTTGCAGAAACGTTGGAAGTTCTTACATGCAGCTTGGTATTGAAAACGGGCCAAATCGATGCAAGGATACCCTTTAGTACCACTTAAATTGAGAACACCTCCGTTTTTAAAAGGAATAAAAAGTTGGTTTTTCGCTCATTATCCGCAAACTACAGCAGATCTATCTATGGGAAAATGAAAAAAATTGGTCACGCCCACACAATATGGCAGTGTATCAAAATTGAATTTTTTTTTCAATATTTGTCCGTAAGTTCGTCTGTCCATCTGTGCGCCTGCCCAACCGTATTAATGTATTATTTGCGGTAAAGATTTTCCCATTCGCCTACCAGTTGGGAATTGAGAACCTGAAAATGGCTCAAGCCGGCCAAACAACACGCTTACTACGCCTACACGATTATCAAACACAAACTGTGAACCGAGCTATAACTTTCCACTTTTATTGTCAAAATACAAAAGAGTTAGCCGCTCTACCCACTGTTGTAGAGGGTGAAAATGTACTTCTTTTCCTTTTTTTTTAGTCTTTTTTAGGATAACGATGATGGCTATCAAAGGATCGGTCACGAGGAAACATAATTTCCATTTGTCTAGCTGCTTATGTCTTTCGATATAATTGGTTTGTCTTATCAGTTGTAATTGTAATGTGTTTCAATATGCGGTCGAAACGTCTTTCAATCTATTCCATAAAAGTTTTCCCACGAAAGTTTTCCCCTTTTTTTTTATTTTATGTGTTTTATGTGTTTCATGTACGCTATGCTATGCGACTTACCCGAAATGAATTCATTTTTATCTTCTTCGTCTCTTTATATCATACACGAGCTGTGGTCCAAGGTCTATCAAGTTGTTACGGTTGTATGTGTAACAGCGCCAACGGGACTTAAGAATGGCCGAATTGCTATTATACCGATAGCTTCAAAATCATTTTCTAAAACACTTTAAGCTTTTCTCTATTCTTATGCTCTTATCTTGAGAATGTCGTCTAAGAAAGAAGAATTTTTCAATTTTCCAAAGTTCTAGATAAAAATCGCAGAGTAAGAGTATTTTGTGTTTTCAATTTTTATACGAAATTTTAGGGAATTTTTTGAAACACCTCAGGGACATAGTTTCTAGGAGTTGTAGGCAAAATGTTGTAACTTTTAATATTTTATCATAAATTTTAATTCATAGGACTTAAAACTTCAATATACGGTACTTTGGACCGCAGTGGTCTATTTCTTGGATCCCATTTCATAGAAGAGTTCAATAAGTCTTTGCCTGCTAACATAGTCTAGGGAAAGAATTGTAGGAATTTTGAAGGGAAAATTGATTTTACAAATTTTGGGCGGTTTCTCTACGAAAATTCTCATTAACAAGAAGCCTTTGTATGACGAAAGCGTTTAATTTTTAATGCTTTATGGCGTGAAAAAAAGTGAAAAATGATCACATCTCGGAGAAGAGCACACAACTGAGAAATTGCCCAAACACGCAGCGAGTTAGTTGACGTTTTGAAACCGTTTCCATGCAATGGCTTGCATGCAAATTACTGCCACACTTCAAAGCAAAGTGTAATTTTTACTACTTTCTCCTGGTGGTGGTGGAGGTGGTGTAGGCTATTGAAAGGTCGACCTTGCCCGACTATAATGTCTTGTTAGTTGTTATATTTGAAATTTATTGAAGTGCATTAATTTCAATACCAAATTATTTGATCATTTGAAAAAGCTATGTTCACTTTTTTTTCTCTTATCGTCTTAAGCGGTATCTTATTATTATAATAAGTAGAACCAAAGGTTTCTTTTAGAAAGCTTAATAGTTGAGTAAGCATAAAGCGGTTTCTTAAAACACGATAAAAGCAGCACAGAGTTAGAGTAGTTTCTCGAGTGTTGCTCCGATATGTGAATTTCCCAAAAAGAGTTAACGTTTCGAAGAAAACCGACACAGTTCTCCAGATTCAATGTGATTTTTAAAATAAATTCAATAAAATAAGAGTTTTTCGTAAATGATTTCAATAAAATTCAAATATTTTCATCTCTCTTAACTCGTCAGTATTTTAGTTTAGTGATCGGAGATCGTGAATTATTTGAGTAACATCTGACAATAGCTAGATTCCAAAGCTTATTAATGCATCTACAGCATCTATAGTGCTTAAGTATAATATAAACTTGCTTGAGGAACGAGCTGGAATCGAAATAAGTAACGAGACAAGAAAAGCAACAATAAAGGAAAGGAAAAACAAATACGAGTTAAATAGACTTGAACGATAGAAAGCAACAATAATAAAATCAAATTAACCGAAGTGGAGAAAAAAAATGTAATTAACGTTAAAACAAAAGCAGCAGTAAAAACAACGCAAAATAAAAAAAATAAAAATAAAAATAAAAAAAAAAAACAAAGAAAGGAAAGAGAAAAAACAATAGATGCAATTGAAGCTAATGTCTATCGCGTAAATAAATGCATTGAATAGGAAATCTGTGCAATTGCCTTTAGGCGCATCGTGTATACTCGCTATCGTCGATATATATAAATTTATATATATATATATACGATTAGTGGGTGAGTCGTTTGAAAGCATTTATTCCTTTCATAATAAATTTTTGATAATTCAAACTCTAAAACGACATCTGCTGCGGTTTACTGTCGTCTTAAGGAAAATGTGACGCAATTTTGAATGCATCTTAATGATGGTTTCAAATTCTGCAATTATCGTAAACGTAATTTCGGGCATTTCCAGATATTCTTTTCAACACTAGAACTACTCACGTTTTGCATACTGCATCTGTCTCTAACGCTATGGGTCATGTGACGTCGCCAAAATCGCAGAAATGAAGATAGGAATCAGAAATTTAACTCAAAATCTCTCCGATCGATTGGGAATCCGAGTTCAAAAAAACTGATTGTGATATGTTCACATACACGCCCACGGTAAATAAGAAACTGCGATAATTTTGAAAAAAAAAGCCGACACTTTTTTCATATTATATTTTGGTCGATAAGTTTCGATCCCGTGATCGAGATATACTCGGTAGTTCTAGTGTTAAGCTTTAAAGAAGTTGAAATGTGGAAATGTATGAATAACTGTAGTTTTAGTTTTCAATGAGAAAAATTTTAACAACTTTTTCTTTTTGATGGAAATTTTCCTTTCATTAAAAATATTTAATTGTTTCAATTAGCATGTTAAACTTAATATATCGGCATTCTTTGGTCTTCCGAGCTCGAGCAGGGGATGTTAGCAAAATATTTCAGTTTAAAGAGTGAAAATTTCATAAAATTCGCACATTATTGAAATTAATTTAAATATAAATTTATATTTGTGTGAGCAAGTGTAATTATGTGCGTGTGTATCAGTATCTATACAGCGTAAATATTTATTGATAAAATTGTGAGCGAGGAGAATAAAAACATTGTTATCAGCTATATAATCGAGATTTAAAATAAATAAATATTCAAAAATGAATGCAGCACAGAGCGGCGGACATGCAGGCGGTGGTGGTATGGGGAAAAAAGGTTCACAAATGGAGGTAAATGTTATTGTTTATCTATTTTATTTATTTTGCTTATATGTAAACGTATTAAAAAGCAATTATTACTATTTCAATTCTCTCCCTCCAGTCATACGATCTATATGTTGATTTTAACATTGTTCAAAAGTTATGTAAGACATTAATAATTTCAATTAATTCGAATCCGTTTCATTTTCACGAAATACACGCTAATTATATAACACAAATGCAAATCATATTTTCAAATAAATTTGCATAAGTTTTAAAAGGCACTCTGCAAAAAGTGCTTTGAAACAATTTTTATGAAATTAAAAAAAAAAAAAAAAAAAAAAAAATAAGCAAAAAAGACAAGTAAAGGTGCTATGATGGGTCACGACCCATTATGAACTATCCTACACCATTTCATTGCAAACGGCTATTCATATAACAGCTATCCAAAATATATAAAGTTATATATAGAAAGTAGTCGAAAAAGTTGTGCGATCCGAATCATTTTCTAAAGGGTCCGTTGTTATGAGTGCGAAAACGATCGCTGTAACAAAACTTGCGATCTGTAAATTAAAGACACTATGGACAGACGAACTTATCACTCTCTGAATCGATCGGTATGATAACAAGTGAGTCTATATCAACTTTCTCTCGATGTTGTAGACATCCGCACAAAGTCCATTCACCCTGTACCACAAGTGACGTGTGAAGTATAATTAGAAATCAGAAGCCCGGAGAAAGCGGACATCCATTGACCCATTGATCCATTGATTGATTGTTTTAGGTTAATCGTGTTTCGTAATTTCACTTAGCAAACCACCCACAAACTTCTCTTTTCGACAGTCAATGAGTAGTTGCCATAAGATTGATAGGTAATGCGCAAAATTCGTAGTTCTTCCGTTGCTTGGAAAATGAAAAGAGTAGGTTTGATATGCATCGTGTTGGAGTCGGTAGCTTCCGAAAATACAATAGCCACGATTACTGAAAGACAGTGTCTATGTGATAGTCTTGGAAATTATTTCTCACTGTGCTATTATCGGTCTTTTGACCGGTCGTATTTCCGACTGTCCCCATTCTTTTTGATAATAGTTTTAAGATTTTTAAATATATATATATATTTATATATATATATATATATATTAATTTAATACAAAAATATAAAATATAAATATAAAATATAAATATAAAAATATAATTTAATTTAATTATATATATATATATTTAATTTATATATATATATTTATATATATATATTTATATTTATATATATATATTTATATTTTTTTTAAATATATATATATATATTATATATATATATATATATATTTTTTAAATATATATATGTATATATATATATATATGCATGTATATATGTATATGTCACTTTCAATAGAAGGGTGTATTAAGTTTCGGCTTGTGGAACGTGTGGAACACTCAGAAGGAGATAGATATACCTTTTCTGTCATATCGATCGATTCAGAATCATATTCTGAATCAGATTTTGAATCGATCAGAGGTTTATCTCTCAGTCTCACCATTTTGAACTCTTATGTTCATCCTATAGGCCTACAATTTTTGAGATATGCTTATGAAATTTGAGACACCGACGTGTTTTGGCGCAAGAAGCCTATTGAAAATGGTTCGGCTCGAGCCTCATCTGCGACCGTTTATCAACAACCTGCACTAAGCAAAGTGGTAGACGGTATTTAACGGTGACTCGTGACTCATTAAAGTGTTTTCACTTGTTTGCCTTAATTTTAGTTTATTTTTCTTTTGTAAATAATTTAAAACTTGTTTTCTCCCATTGTGAAATATTCTACAAGAGTATAAAAATCTTGCAGAAACCAAAGAAAAAGATCGTAAAGGAAGTAAAAATATTTTAGGTTTTTCCCGTACCTTTTCTGCACAATTCGGTCCCATATTACGCTATAATTTATATTGAAACACATACCTAATGATGATATCCTGTTAAACAGATGCACACAATCTAAGCAACACACTTTGCGTCTTTGAGTCCACCGGTTTTCTTTCGTAGAAATTCTTGAATACGAAAACAAGGAGCAGAGCAGTAAGAAAAGGAAAAAAGTGTTTTTCTTTTTCTTTTGTGTTAACTTAACTCCAAGAACTCTTCTGTTATACGTTGTTAACCATATTCAATATTTATAACGAAACGTAAAGAAAATTTATTCAATTTGATGAGTTTAACTCCTTAAAATGAGGAATTCGCTCGTGTTGTTGGATTAGATAGCGAAAGATGAGTAAAAGATGCTTAGATGTCTTGTGTCTATATTAATTCTGCTATTATCAGAAAGATTTTTCTCTTATTAATAAATTCTTACAAGCGTTTCGTTTATTTTCTAATAACTTATTTAAATGACTTTTACTGCAGCAAAACGTAACTTTGCTTGGTAACTAAGAGAAATGATTAAATCTATCGTTTAAATTTGATGAAAGAAAAAAAAAAAAAAATTTATAAGATTTGAAGAAATTAAATATAGTTTTTCAGCTGAAGATGAGAACAAAAATGGACTCATTAACCGTTAAAGACGTGATATTCGTTGTGAGGAATGCATGCCTAAGCTATGCTTTCGGATGGGCCAGAAGTTCCTTATAAGTTTATTCATATTTCTTGGGCCATTGTTGAGATTAGAATTCTGTTCGTAACCTTCCGGCTTCCCCTATACGAACCGTTGTGATTTCACGACAGTAATACTGCCGCTATTTTATATTTGAAATCCCAAAGTACTATTCATCCAACTTCAATATTTCTTAGTTAACTTATTGTACTCTATACTGTAGTTACTACTTAATATCGAGGTTACACTTCCATCATTTCACTGACTTCGTTTATATGGTCTTATGCCACTAATTCACTAATATTGACCATTTTCACAGTACCATCTATATTCTGTGCCTAGGCCTTCTTTATCAGATTGGCGTTGATAATCGGCTGGTTTCTTATTCGAGGTTGACTTTCACCCCATCGTGTTGTTCAATTAGTTAGTCTCTCTTATAACTAATGATAATCAATCCCTACTATACGTATTGTACTTAAGCACGTATTGCACTTAAACCTATGTGTGGCCTCAAACAAGGAACAATTTTTATCGTACACCGTCTTTTTAAAGACTGGTTTCTAAAATTTCCTATATTTCGCTAAAATTGCTTGCGTTTTTATCTACGGATGTACTTATGGTAGAGCAATATTTATATTCACGTTCGATCTGTTCACTTTTTAAATTCTATATCAATTTTCATTATAAACAAAAAAGAAAAAAAGCATACATTCAGGCGCAAGAATGGTGAGTGGATAGTAGGAGACGGAGTGAGAGGTGACGGAGGAAGAAGATGTAAACGACTAGATAGGACGAGTAATTAAGCAACGAAAAAGGTAAGCAGTGACAAGTATAGCCTCAAGCAGCCGGAGCCTGGGATTGAGGAGTAGGCGAAAAGACAAATACCGCAGAATGGAGTAAAAAGCATAAAACGATTATATACGAGTTACGAGTGTTTTATGGAACGCGTAGTAGACTTATAAGATTTTCGTTGTGCTGCATTCTATAGAACGTGGACTATAGGAAGCGAATGTATGTAACATTTGCTTTGCCGAGTCGAATTCTATATGGCGGCCATTTCAAGACAGTCGGGATCTTTATATTTTTTTTATTTTTATATTTTTATTTATTTATTCATTCCACTTATACAGAAACTCAACTAAAACAAACAACAGTCGAGTTCAAATGACTCTTAAAGTAAATCGTAAATTATGGGAGATAAAAAATTGTATCATATCTGAACTTCCTGAGATCCTACTTCTAATGATAAGAACAAATTTGTGGAATTTTCAGTTTTGATCAGATCTTGTTTGGGAACTGTATGCGCATTTCTTTGCGGACGCCTTTCATTTTTAATCCTAATCTGCGTATTGGCATTCATTAGGAATGCAAATTTTCTATTCCGAACTCTGCGAATATCAAAGATAAATAAAAAATGATTAAATTATTTTAAACGGTTTATGTCGGCTTAAAACTACACGATAACAAAGGAATATAAAAAACACATATGATTACATAATTATTATTTTAACTTTGGATAACATTTACCCAAACACAAAGATGTAGCGATGTATGTGCATTTACTTATTAATACACATTCAGCCGAATCGAGCAACATTATGAAGATTAAAGACTTAAATTACACATAGAGAAGATGATCGATCAAAACCACACTAAACTTTAAATTAAAAAGCGGACTTTTCTTCTTTTCTGCCTTCGAATTTGCTTAGGCGTGAAATACAAAGCTTAAATTAACGCACATTATAGCGAACAACATCAATCAGAAGCAGGCAGCAAACTTAAACGATAGCAAGGGTAAACAACATTTTCATGCTTAAGGTATTGGAAATCGAACATAAGTCTAACTAACTATATATATATATATATATATAGCTACTGCACTCTACCGACTTGCCAGTCACGAATCTTATCCCTTCAGTTATGCGGTAGCCCGTACACTGATTTATTTCACTTGTTACCGTATTCACCAGCTTCTAGCGGATTTGGACTGAAACTCGTATCGTTTGCTTTAAGACAACTTCAAGTCCAATTTCAAATGACTCCTGCTTCAACTTAAGCTATTATACCAGTATATGACATTCTTAAGCCGATTGAATGGTTAGTTAGAGTTACCGAGCGGGGTGTATCGAAACCGACTCTAACTGAAAAAGGGAAAATTTGATAATGTTTTTTTTTTCGTGTATTCTTCTTTCATTTGTAGTCATTTCGTCATTGCATTCTTTTTGCAATGCGAGTGCTTCAACCTTCGCATTTGATGTTGGTAGCCGTCAGTATTAATAGTTCATTTCGATTTTAGAAACTCCCACGACCGTAACGTTTGAAAGAAAATTCCATATGCGAAATTTTCATGCATGATATTCTCGTTGCATAAACGATACGTACATCAACCCATTTACAATATTTCAAGAAAAAAAAAAACAAGAAAAAGAAAAAGAAAAAGTGGGCCATCTTAACTGCTACGCCTGATAATCTGATAGCTGAAAAGTACTTGTTTCTATCGGCGAACATTCGAACAAACGTCTTCAATAAATTAACGTTTTTTTCTTTTTTTTTTTTTTTAATTTACTCTCCCTATTAACGAAGGCATGCTATGTAAATGTACTTAACTAAAATGCAAACAAAAAAAAAAAAAAAGAAGAAGAAAAACAACCTATTTGCATATTCTCACACACACACACACACACACACTAGTTATCAAAGATTACTACCAATACTTATTTAGATTTTTTTAGGCATCGCTTATAAAAGCAAATTCATTTCATTCTATCGTTGGTAACAGTCGGGGAGTGCATGAGTCTCTTCTAAATCGCGACAATCAAACTGAGCTCCAATCAATGCGTCTTTTGTTCCAATTGGCGGGGAAAGATGTCAAAGGAAAGATGTCACGAGACCATATCTCGTTTTACGAGGTTCTACTCTCCAGACGGCTATTAGGTCTTTGCTTGATGTGTTTGCACACAACTTAAACCGATACTTCAGGAAAAGGACTTTCCAAGAAAATAATTACGTAATTTTGTGAGTGAAACGCTTGTTCCTTCTATAAAAAAAGTATCGAATGAATGGTCAGAGAAACGTTAAACTGATCGCGTCACTCTTAAAAGAGGACAACTTTGTGAATAAAATTGAATTTTTAAAAATTAATTAATGTTTTAATTTTTAGTCCCGGGAATTATTTATTATCCCGGTATTGGGTATATTTATAAACTAGAATATATTTGCAAAAGAGGACTTTCACGTGCGTACGATTTTAAAATAAATGCAGTAATGTTGCCCTCAAAAAAGGGGTAAATCAATTATTGTTAATCGGTAGTTGGGAGAGAGTGCGTTTAAAAGTCAATCTAATCGAGCGCTTGTATCCTTCTGGCAGTTTTACAAATGCAATTAAATATAGAAATCTGCTGTAGATGCCTTGCGGCATAATGCCAAAAAAGACGGTAAATTGCTTATAAACATAACCACAATTACATAGAAATAAATGAATGAATGAAATCGTAAAGTAGTGGATGGTCAAAGTTCGTCTCGGCTTACTTCGCCGTTTTTAACCATCATTCACCTTAAAAGTTAATGAGCTGCCAGGAAAAGAAAAACCACTTTATTCATGGCTATAACCTTGACGTTATGCCAATTTAATCAACAATTGTAATGAATACTGGAAATGTGAAGAAAACTCACACTCAGCGAATATCAAACAGGCGGGCTTTCTTTTCCTTCATTTGCGTTCAACTAAAATTTCTTCCGCAAAAAAGAAAACAAGTAAGAAATTTATGATTGGCTGTGGCCGAATCTCATGCACCCACCATTGTCATATATAAGTCCTTCACGTGTTAGTTCGCTAAAAAGTAATATTTAGAAAAAACTTATCCATCACATAGTGTCCGTCATATTTATATCGGAATTAACACAATGTTAGACCGATAATATATCTTCATTTAAGGAATGTAGTGTAATTTTATACACTCCGTCTTGTCTTCGTTATGATTAATAAGCGGAAAATCTCAAAAAAGTTAAGAAGAGAAAAATTAATCACTTCTAGGTTTGTGTGGGCATGGCCGACTTTTTCCAGTTTTGCAAGTAAATGTGGAAAATTTAAGACTTCTATCTTTTAGAAGTTGTGTGTGTGTCTATTAGGAAAACGAAGATGAGTTCAGTTTACGCTTCACTGCGGCCTTGTATTCTGACCAGTTTGGCACCATTTCCAATACCAACCTGCGTGCAGAAACTCTCAATGTTTTTACCAAATTTGAAGTCGTTATCTTCGTTTTTGCTACCAGGACAGTTTGAAAAACACACATTACACAGACGCACATACGGACCGACAGGGCTTAATCGATTCAGAATTTCACACTCATCAAGAAAATTCCTTTTGGGAGTTGCAAACATTAGAACAAAGTGATTATACCCGTTCACACAGACGCACATACGGGCCGACAGGGCTTAATCGATTCAGAATTTCACACTCATCAAGAAACTTCCTTTTGGGAGTTGCAAACATTACAACAAAGTGATTATACTCCTTCACACAGACGCACATACGGACCGACAGGGCTTAATCGATTCAGAATTTCACACTCATCAAGAAACTTCCTTTTGGGAGTTGCAAACATTACAACAAAGTGATTATACCCCTTCACACAGGCGCACATACGGACCGACAGGGCTTAATCGATTCANCAGGGCTTAATCGATTCAGAATTTTACACTCATGCAGAAACTTCCTTTTGGGAGTTGCAAACATTACAACAAAGTGATTATACCCCTTCACACAGACGCACATACGGACCGACAGGGCTTAATCGATTCAGAATTTCACAGTCATCAAGAAACTTCCTTTTGGGAGTTGCAAACATTACAGCAAAGTGATTATACCCCCATTCTTCGAGTGAACAAAGTACAAATAAAAAAAAAAAGTGGAAGTAGGCATAAATTCATTTCAATGTTTGCATGTGAATGCAAATTGTTGCTCCGAAAAATAGGAAAAAATTCAAAGAAAATCACTTATCGACTGGGAGTTATGTACTGACATATTCTTTAAATATTTTTGATTAAAAGGAAACGGATATATTTTCGCTTAAAAAGTAGTGATGACTCGGAGTAAAATAATTAAATTCACAATTTATTGATTAATTGATCGACATCAGGAGCAAAAAACCAACCCGAATGAATACCGCCTATTAGATCAATATCTTCAGAGCAAACTTACGCACGTACCACCTTCGGTATTTTCGCTTCTAATATGTGACTACTTAGTCTTCCACCAGACCCGGTATTACTCCGGGCGGAATGACGTCTTGCCAACAGTGTGATTACTTGACCAGAATGAAAATTATTTTATAGATCAATATTTCGGCAACTTTTTTTAACGTTCTCCCTTACGGTGTCCATCTATCTCTATGTAAACCTGCAATCGGTTTACATGTTGCGTGAGCATATTACACTATTTAAAGTACATCGACATCAACCAACTAGGGCTGTAATCTCATATATTAAAGCAGCAAAATACACACTACAACTTCCCTCAAATGTATGCAAAAAAAGAAAATGAATTACATAGTATTAGTAAAATTTTTAAACACAAACACAAAATTTTATGCACGCGTATATATTAGACTTTTAGTATTGAAAGTTGTGGTCCTTTTTGACTTCGCCTGACGAGACTGGAAAAACTGAACGATGAACGGGAATACCATTAAGCAAAATTCTAAGAACTTCAACGCCAACTTAATTGCTAAACAAGCGAGCAGACGAAGCCTCGAATATAATGCAGTCTTTACATGAATTCTCTCTCATCCAAAATTCCAAATCAATCAATCATTCCACGCATCTAATATAACGCACAAAGAAGATAATCATTAAAAAGCATGAAGCTTTTCACCTTTAAGCGCCTTATCGATGAAAGAAACATTACAGTGATAATTAAAGCGTAAAACTTTGTTGTAAACCTTTAATGACTGCTATCACACATGTAATATATATATATAAATATGTGTAAATATTCGCATAAATGTTCAGCTATACAGAAATACCCTTTTTTGACTTTAGAGTTCTATTGCTCCCATTGTTGTTCAATTATTTTCGTCAAAGTACTTTACCTTCGAAATATTTCGCAGTCTTTTTTCATTCAAAGGGGCAGGGCGGCTCTTCCTTTTATTCATTTTTAAAGTTTGAATAGAATTTTTATATATTAGAGGCTTCAACTAACCCCACAAGAAGTAGTTCAAAGATGACCAGTCTCAGCTTCGTGAAGATCATTTTATATCAGAATTTCTGGGTATTGTTAGATCACCAAACTTACCAGATGATAAATTGAATGTTTGACGTTGCCTTGAAACCAGATGCAGGATCTCCAGTCTCATTTTCAAAATAATAAGGCCGACGGTGCCACCGGCCAAAAAACTCCAGCGAAACTCCAGCTAATACGAATTACGAAAGCGTCCCGTGAACAGTTTATGGATTGGCTTTTTGCCGAGCACGATAATTTTGCTTTCTCTCTGAAGCATCGAGAAAGTTTTGTTCTTATTCTAGAGGATGGCCTCTGGGTGAAATTGCTGGATACAGGTTTTTCTGTAGCAGAAACAGCGTAGAGGAGAAGAAGGCCCTGACTGTTGGGAACAGCTCGAGCAGTTTCATGGTGGCTGTGTTTGTTCCCTAAGATCGCGGGAACATTAAATATTTGGGTGGATGCATAGGCCTCGCCGCATAATAGACAAGGACATGGCATCCACATGAATTATTCTGAAAGTGCAGGATAACCCGTATTGGGCCACAGTATCGGGCACAGTAGATATGTTCTAAATCTAAAATCAGAAAATTCACCACATTTAGGATGAGATCCGATGGTTTTAATGCCAGAGCTGTTCAATGCCTGTATTGAACTTTCGTTACTTGTATTGATGCTTTCTTAAAATTCGTAAAAATTGAATCCCCAGACGTAGATCCCAAATAATATTTATTATGTTTTAGATATGTTGAGCACTTCTTGATTTTTTTTTTTTTTTTGTTAGTACGCGACTATCGCATATAAAAGCACTACTCTGGGAATTATTCGTAATATGGAAAATCTGACGATTGATTAAAATTCGCGGAAAGTTCTCTCTAGCGATAAAATTCTTATGGCTTTCTGTCCTATTGACAAAGAAATGATGTAATACTTTTAGCAAAGTATTTAAGGCAGTGGTTTCCAACCTGTGGGGCGCGACCCCCTATGGGGGCGCGATACTCTTGCAAGGGGGGCATGTAGCTGTTTCCAAAATATCATTTTCAAGTACAAACCAAAAAAGTCGAATAGGTGTCAAAAATATGTATCAGCAGTATATGTAAGCGGGAAATGATAATTGACTTAACTAGTGATAGCACATTGCAGAGAAAGCAGATGTTTCGAGATGAAAATATTAGGTTGGGGAAAAAGAAATCCATTATTTTTATATGAACTTCAGGACTTTATTTAACATGCTTCGGATTGTCCGATTTGGGTCAAATATGCACCGTTTTGTTGTATGATTTGTTGCCATTTTAAAGGTAACTTCAAAATGCCTCTCTCATAGAAGTCCTGGTCTCTATTTGCAAAAAACTCTAGTAGTCGATTTTCACAATCCTCCCTAGATTCCAATTTTTTATCATAAAAGAAATTTTGCAATGCAAGAAAAAGATGATAATCGCTTGGTGCCAAGTCCGGACTGTATGGCGGATGCATTAAAACTTCCCAACCAAGCTCCCGAAGTTTCTGGCGAGTGACTGTAGATGTGTGTGGCCTAGCGTTGTCCTGGTGGAACACGACACCTCTCCTGTTGGCCAATTCTGGTCGTTTCTGGTCAATCGCTATCTTCAAACGGTCCACTTGTTGACAGTAGAGATCAGAATTTAGCGTTTGGCCATATGGAAGCAACTCATAATAAATAATCCACTTCCAGTCCCACCAAATGCATAACAAAACCTTCCTGGCCGTTAGTCCTGGTTTGACCACCGTTTGAGGTGCTTCACCGCTCCTTGACGACGATCGTTTTCGCACAGGGTCTATCTCATTCCGTTTGGCCAAGGCTTCGCAAATGGAAATTCGATCCATTATGTTATTTAATAATATTGTTACGTTTTGGCTACGAGTAAAAAGCGATGATTTTCCTACTTTGACAAACAAAGCTTTAGAAATTTTATTGCCATTTGTAACATCTTACCTATGGGAAACTGGCTTTGCTACAGTAGCTGTCTTAAAAACAAAGTATCGATCTCGATTAATGATTGAAAAGGAACTGAGAACCGCGATCTCTTCCATGATACCAGATAAATAAATTAACGGGACGCAACAATTTGTTTTTTAAAGGGGGGCGCATTTATTTTTTTTTTTAAAAAGCGGTACACCGGTACAAAAAGGTTGGAAACCACTGACTTAATGTATTTAATTAGTGATGAGTAACTTATGACTTTCTAACAGAACGTGAACTCTATGATCAATTGAGTTTGATAATGAGATCGACCTAAAGGAAAATCAAGAAATCTTAAGTTCATCCGTTTAATTACATATAAGCGCATGCAAGAATGTTAAAGCACAAGGGAGAACAGGCTTAACTATTGCAGACCAATGATTTGTTCGTTTACACGTTCTTTGGAAAGTAAAAGATGTTAAGAATCATCTTGAAGTTTGCTGTACAAACTTAAGATTGTTAGAAAAAGAAGTTTTGAAATTCTTAAAAAAACAAAAAACAAACGTCATTGAGAAAACTAGAAAATAAAAATTAACATTTTTTTTTTTTTTTTTTTTTTTTTTTTTTTGGATAAAACTATCGTCTGTTGTCAAGATAATGCCTTAGCATCGTATTTATTTTACCCTTTCTTGCTTTTATAATAACAAGCATTTAGGGAATATCGTGTTATACGTCTACCACGGTAGCGATTATAAAGGGAGTGGGTAAAGACTACTAACCGTTGTTGGCCTACAGGTCTGTCTCTTTTCTCAAACCACTCTATCAGAGAGTTTGAAAGTCGCCTTTGATTCCATTTAAATAATAGTCTGCATACTAAACAGTACACGGAATCGCCCGCAAGTAATTCAAACAAGTTTGCATTCTCTGATGCATTCTCTCTCTGTAAGACCTCAATCTAACTTTTCTCTAGCTTTTCTCTACACTTTTAAGCATAAAATAAATTTAAAAAAAAAGAAAACAAGAGAAAAATCACACAAACAAACTAGAAATTAGGCACGTTTTTCATAAGAGGAAACTAAATATTTAGATTTCTTAGCAATTTTATTAAAAACACGTACATATACATGTATTTACTTATTATTATGGGAAATGTTTATAACATTTTTTATTACTAATCTTCTTCAATTTCATATCTGAAATGCATGTTTAATAAATTTTATCTTAAACCTATCGGACTAAGATTGTGTCCGGTTTGACTTAAGTTTTTCGCTAAGCATTAGTTAAAATGCGCACAAAAAAAAAAGTGTGGACCTAGTGCGATGAAGGCTAAAAGCTATTTCATTATTGCAATTTTTATTGTTAGGCATGGTCGTCAAAATGTTCATGAAAGAAATTCAAATTATGCTAGAAACTATTTCCTATCGTCAAATCGAATGAAATAAACGGATCAAAATCTTTCTAAAGAAGATTTGTATGCCAGCGGATCAAAATCTTTCTAAAGAACATTTGTATGACAGCAAGAAATATTCGAAACAAATTTTGGATAACTCTTGCTTACAACTTGTGGCTAAAGTTCGTCTTAGATTTTTCAGTATTGCGGCTGAATCATGTCCATCGTTAAACTTGCCGTATAACGTTCAGCTGTGTGTGGTGATGTTAAGTGCAAAGTTTCAAACTTGTTTATCAATTTTAGTGCCTCTCAGATTGTTGTCAATAAAGTCCAAAAAAAAAAAGAACAAAACAAGGAATTGTAGATGGATCGATAAACGAGGGGACCGCTAGAGGGCCAGACACATGCGGAGGAAATCGACAGAAGAATAGAATGAGAAATGAATGAACAGAAATCTGAGCCAAGAAACGGGCAGAGGAACAGACACGTCGGCAAGTACACGTCGCTTAAGACGACGAATGCAAGCAGAAATGAATCGGTTGCTGAGTTAACGGGCCCGATGGCGGAGTGTTCTTATAGAAAAACGAGCGCTTCAGCGAGAGAGAGAGAGAGAGAGAGAGAGAGAGAGAGAGAGAGAGAGAGAGAGAGAGAGAGAGAGAGAGAGAGAGAGAGAGAGAGA
>KK502401.1:978874-1028758 GCA_000688735.1 Glossina austeni
GAGAGAGAGCGAGAGAGAGAGAGAGAGAGAGAGAGAGAGAGAGAGAGAGAGAGAGAGAGAGAGAGAGAGAGAGAGAGAGAGAGAGAGAGAGCTAGTAAAATGGGACTACGAAAGAGTGCAAAGGTAGATTTATAGAAAGAGAGATCTAAATATTTATTTATCAACGGGTCTAAGCTTGAAAGGATCCCCAAGGGGTATGATAATGAAATGATAAAAATAACACTTATATACAATTAGAAATCGAATTAATTGAAATTTTCATAGGGCTTTTTCGGAAGGTTGGATATATATTCCCTAGGGTTCTTTGCAATTAAATTGAACGCCTTAAACTCTCCACAAAACAATTCTGGTAAATACTGCATGTAAAAGTAAGTGAGTTAAGATGTCCAAGTTTTTTCGTCGCTTCAATTGTTTTCACTATTAAAAGCAATTTGAATTTATTGTTCTTCTAAACAGCAATCTTAAGACTACGGGATTGATATATCGGGCTCTATATATCGGAATGCGCAAGAACTTGGATGTATTTTATAAGAGACTCTATACCTATACACAGTGCATATCTAGTTGTTACAAATGGATCAACAAACTTTTTGAGCATTTCAGAAGTCGTTTGAAGGCAAAGCAACAAAGTGTGGAAAAATCAACAATTAAATTTTGTTTTTGTTGTTATTATAATTTAATTTGCTCAGTCATTAAAGCATTGTGTGAATATTTTCATTGTAAACAAAGGCAAAGCGTGAAATCGCAAGGTCAGTTTGGAAAATTTTTATGCCTTGCAGCTACGAGTATTTTGTTGAGCACATGCTCTAATATGTTCAACAAAGCAAAAAGCATTAAAAACACTTTTGTTTTTAATAATAAACACTTTACTAATAAACGTATTTATTTATAAACTAGAGAATATAGAAAGAATATCAAGTTTAGAAATAATTCCCTACTTATTCTCTAATGAAATAGAGCGAGAGATGGGGAAAAAAGTAATATTTTGTTTAAAGTAATGAACGCATAATCTTTCGAATAAAAAATAAATCCGCGGCAAAAGATTTGATGATTTTTTTTTTTAAGATATCTACAAAAAGAATGACTTTTGGAGATGCTATTACACGAAGCACTGCTTAGATAGGCATTGAAACCATTGATTGAAACCATTGTCAATAAGAGCGATCCATGTCTAATAAATCCGAATGAAAGCGAAGCATAATTCCAATTGAGTGCCGAAAACATTTCCCAGGCGGATTTTTTTTCGCCATCTGAGGCCGAACGTTATCATGCTGAGGAAAGCGGCAACATATCACTTTTCTCCATATTGTGTTCGGTTTGCGGTTCGGTTAGAGTTGTTGTTGTCACAGTCTCGTTTAGTTTCGGCAACTCACGATAAGCTATGCGAAATCGACATCTCCCTAACAAGGATTACAAGGCCACTATTATTGGGCTTTATCGTCGCATTTGGATTATCGCCTGGCCTTTCTGATGATTTTTTTCCATTTCATATATTGTAGCATGTCTACTGCAGTACCTTGCTTCGAATGAAACAGGAAAAGGAGGAGCATATGAGCTCAGGATTTTTTGGTAGAGAATTTACTCGCTAATCAAGGATTTCAGTCAACGTCCGCGGAGAAATCTACATTTTTTTTTTTTTTTAAAGCTTAAAGACGACATTTTTATTCCAGGAATAAATAGCAATTAAGGCTAAATGTTTATTGGCCTTATAACTCGTTAGTCACACGACTTAGAAGACAGTTAATGAGGCCAATATTTAAGAAGACTTATTGCCATGAGATCAAACGCTTTGTTGCGTCACGCTTTCTCATTTAATTGTGTTTGTGAGAGAAAGGAAAAGAAGAGTTGCACACTACACGCATTATATACACTATAGCGAAATTATAAAACGATATTGATCAACGAAATTGAAGTAAGTTGAGTTAATCGTTGAGTTAATCCCCATCGAGGATCACATAAAAATCCCACACCTACCTAAACATTTGTGACTTGATTTCATGTTTTGATGGGAACAAAATTTTTCGGTCAATGAAAGTAATCGCCTAATCAGGACGATAATACATTCCAGTGAGATCAAAATTTAAAGATTTCCATAAATTTGCATATTTTCAACGTCTCGACAAAACGCGTCCAGGGAGAGAGATATTTTACTTATTGTACTACACTTGATAAGCATTAGATCTTTAGTGAACTTAGCCCTATTCTTTTGTATGCTTCTTCGAAGTACTCTCAAAGTCATGCAAATATTTTTGTTACACTTTTGTCGGACGAAGTAACGCATTAGGTAAGAGCACGTTGCAAATTAGAACCTCCAACATATATGTTGATCGGTTAAGTGTTCTTGTTTTCGGCAAGAAAAGGAGAACATGAAATTTCTGTTATCTTAAAGTCGATCCAAATTTCAATCAGAAGGATGGCCCTATGCATGCTTCTAATATTGAAATGCAAACTGAAAACGGTCTCGATTTATTCGCCGATGCTAACTAACAAAACTCACAAAGGCATTTTTATGCGTTAACTTTTTATTTTCATTTTTTTTTATTACGCCTCAATTTTAGCCGTCGAAAAACCGTACGAACGTTCCATAAAATATTTTGCAAACAATATATAAGCATGACACTGGCCCAGCTTCGCAGCTCATAAATATCGATAAACAGCTTGATAGTTAGTTCTCCCTCTTCTTCATTGTGGAATATTTCGCACACTTTTGCGTTGTTTTCGTAGAAAGAAAAATTGAAATAAAATCTGCAAAATTGTATTCGCAGGGATTTTGTTAAACTTTTCCTTGTTTGGGTATTTGAACACGACCAGAAAAATAAAAAAAAAGAAACAATTGTACACATACACAATCGACAAGGCCAGTCAGTGGTACATGTATATGTATTAGGCTTAGGGTCAAGGCGAAAACATGTTATTACATATTTTTTTAGTTTTGTTACAGAAACATACACGGATAATGGACGGTATTCATATTCATATTTGTGTATCAGTAATGAAAAACTTAAAAAACCACTTCCTTCCCATGTCAATATTCTTTCGATGATAAACCGACAAACAAAGTTCGGAGGTGAGGAAATTTAAAGAATAACTTGAATAACATCTCTTTGAAATGCCTCATCTTCTTCTTCTTCTTCTACGTTAGTAGTAAATAATGCAAATAAAAACAAGTAAGAACTCTAAAGTCGGGCAAGGTCAGCTATTAGACACCACAACCCACTTCGCTTGACACAGACATTCATTCATTTTCGTGATAATACGTAAAAAATGACACACTAATCTTATGTGAAGGCGTCATTTTCATGACGAAGCTCAGGCCCATCGACCCATTGTTGAAAACGTCAACTATAGTGTTGTGCAAATTTAGGAAAATCCGCATTTTCCACTTGCTTCCACAATCCACTTCGACTTTGTCGACATAGAAGTGTTTGCTTTTCATGAGGGCCCCTTTGTATGGCTGAGTTTACCTAAAAGACCTATTTGATCCAAATTTTATACCAAATTACTCTTGCGAATCAATTTTCATTTTAAAATATCTAAAAATATCTAAAATTAGACATTTTTACCGTAAAAAGGTTTATTTTTCATTAAGAGATTTTTATGAAATGGGAGTCAGAAAGTAGAACAACGTTGTCCAAATTCGATGCGATTCGGCGATTTTTCATGTCAAATTTTTATTACGTACGAATTTTCATCAAAAAAATATTGAAAATATCTCTCTTGACTATATAAAGATTCAGTTTCCATTGAAATATTTATACGGAAGGAGGTTCCAAAAATTGCTTTATCCGATCCTAATGTTTCACATCCATTTCGAACATCTAACTACTATTACTCAGGGCTAATTATCAAAATAACTGTTATTTGGTGAGTGATCGAAAAAGTGACTGCATCCGAATCATTTGCAAAAGCGTTCGTCCTTTTGCCAAAACGCCGCAGTGTACTAAATTTCATTGAAATATGTTCGAAAATGGACAGACACCATACGGTTAGACAGACAGATAGACAAGCTTAAATTGATTCAGAAAGTGATTCTCAATCAATCGGTATAATAATAAAAGATGGATTTATCTCAAGTCCTTTTGGCTCTTACACACACCCTCATAAGCATAATACAGCCCGTACCGCAAGTGACGTAGCATATAAATATACGAACTCTATATTAATTTATTAATGAAGCGAATAGTTTTAATTTACTTGGTTGTAAGCGTAAAAGGGTACGGTTCAGATGGTGTGTATGTATGTAAGGCAGAAGGGACTTTCGATGGAGCCAACAATTTTGACAATCATTTTCTAAACCAATTGAAGCTTAGATGGCTCGTTGTGTTTTTGTGTTCAGCCTTCAAGTTCAGGTTCAACCTTTAAAATATCCGATAAAAATCCGATTTCGAGAATAATTTGAATCGATCTCTACGTATGTAAAGCCACATTCTCGAAAAATCATTATACAAAAAAAAAAAAATTTGCAATTTTTAATATTTCCCCGTGACAATCGAAAAAAATATTACTTTGCCAGATCCTGTGAATGTATGAAATATTGATCGGATGGAAGGTTTTCTTGAACCCCCTTCTCTATAAGCGTTCTTTTAAAAAAGTAGGCGTATATATAATTAGAAAATTGAATACTGCGCTACGTTTTGTCCACACAAGTTATTTATTTATTTTTTTTTTTTGCATCACTTTTCCTATATGCAGGCGCTCTCATGAAGAGAGAAAACTATATTTAACCAAACAAGATCTAATATCCGACATTTTATGATAATGGAATAAATGAAGAGTAATAAATTTTGTGATAAGAAAACTTAACTTAACTGAAGACGAACGCCATCTATTCAGGTGTTGTGTCTCCCCCCATGCAAGTGATCTGAAGAAATGTAAGCTGAAGTGTATGGCAACAACAGGATATAGTTTCGGTATATCTTGAGTAGAGAATGCTATTAAATGAAGTAGTGTAAAGTATTTAGTAGTCGGCCTTTTACCGATTATAACTTTCTTTGAACATCTACACTCGAATTCTACACTCACCACCTAAGATTCTTTGTACGGCTTTAGCAATAAAACTCATTCAAGTAACACTTGACGACGTACAACAAGAACTAAACCGTCTAGCATTCAAATTATTTTGTCACATCCGAACCAAGGAATAATTTGAAATTTCAAACTCTGAACGATACGGTGGATGCACTAACACATGCCGCACAAATTACTTTAATTTCTTATTTTATTTCAGCATTGTCGGGTATCGGAGGTATCTTGGAGCACAATACCCCCTTGATCCGATCGTTGTCCTCAATTTCCCATTAACTTTCTTCGGTAATTAAAATTACTTCCCAAAACATTATCAGCTTTAAAAGGGATCTTAGCAGAAAATCGCAAATCGAAATCCGATCTAATAAAATCCTTTCGCTCAATTTGAACGTTAGCCAAGCTTGAGGGCTTTTTTTTCTTTTGTGACCCATTTCGCGACTTCATTACAGTTGTCGCAACAATTAATTGATTTTGTTCGATTTTGTTGATTCAAGTGATCGCAGTAATTGTCTTATTGATTGTCTTATACAAACAAAATTAATTGCTTTTTGTTAACCTTTTGAATAAGTGTGTGTGTTGTCAAGCTCCGTACTTCAACTTTCTCCTTTCAATTTAATTTTCTTTTCAATCATAATTTGCCAGAATATTAGCGGATCGTTCTCCTTTTCATATCTGAATTATGAAATGTGTTCAGTACAGTATATTATATATATTCTTCTTCTTCTTAATGATAGTCTTTCAAATGATATACTTTATCTTCGGTAACTGCTGTCCATCACAAGCTGTTCCGGTTTTCATAACGCAATTCTTTTCATCTAAGCATATCATCTAAAATGTTTAATAAAATCTACTAACAAAGTATGTCCAGTTTTGTCATCCTTGGATCGCCTTGTACACTATTAATAATGTATTTATTTGAGAATTGAATGTGTGTAAAGTGTAAAACGCTTGAAAAGTACATTTTCAGGTGGACTTTAATAAATGTTTTGCTAATTGAATTTTTAATTAGTATAATTTAATTATAATAACAAGTAAGGTGTCACAGCATGTCATAAATCACATCCTCTGGCTGTTTCCGAGGGCTTTTCAACAAACACACAAACACACACACATATATATATATATATATACAGCACACATTCATCATACACACATGCATCTTATATGTATCAGCTAATATATAATAAATAATATGCGAACAGTTCTAACTGAACGGTTAGCTGTTAACGAAAAGTAGATATGAATAAAACAAAAATCCGTCAATATGTATGTCTACGTATCTATCTGAGTTGTCGCTTTAAAATCAAACAAAACAAATCAATTTATTTATCTCTTTTTTTTTTTTTCGTTTAACAAGAAATTTATTGCTTTTGCGGCTTGTTTGCGCTTCTGGAATCGTGAATATTGGAGCATCTTAATTATTAAGGAAGGAATACGCTAAGTGTTTCCTATCTTATTTATGGCCTGATGTTCAAGCACACCAGATGCAATAATCATCCATATAAAAGCAATATAATAAACGACTCATTATGCATATGCGGGTCTTTACCATGTCCTGATTATCTTCTTTTTATCTATCTGTTGGAATATCAGTGTATCCATCCTCGTCATTTTATGCTCCGTTGATTGTCGATATAATGTTTTCGAACGATCGCAGTGATCTTGATATATATTGCGCTCCTTCAATTAAACGGTTTTTTATACCACAAAACTTCTCCTGTTTCTCAAGCTTATCATCTGAACATCAAAATTATCTCAATTACATTGTGCATCTACTACTTCACATATTCTTCTTCTGTATACTTACATAACATATCTACCCTTTCATTTGAGACTTACATGCATACACGCATGTACACTATCTGCTATCTTCACCCGAACATATATCCTTCGCTATTGTATTACTCTCTGCACTGTATCCACTTAACATCATTCCAAAATGAAAAAAAAAAAAAAATCCCAAATAATAAAAGTCTTGTAAAAAAAAAAAAATAAAATAAAATGAAATATATTAAAGCAAGCCACCACCATTTCGCCTAATGCAGTTATTCAAAATAATAATAGTGTCGTACCAGAAGGAGCCAAAAAAACAATCCGAAGTATTCGTGATAGCATTAGTCCTTTGGTCAAAGCACATCGGTATACTAAATTTCATTAAGACTACTCAAAAATTTTCAGCTATATGTTGTTGCATTGTCAAATGGGCAGATGGACAGACGGACAGACAAGCTCAGATCAATTCAGAAAATGATTCTGAATCCGTCGATATAATAAAAGGTGACTATATCTCAAATCCTTCTGATTGTTGCATACATGTGCCATAACTTAATATATATATACAAAATAAGATAATTAAAAAACATGAAAAAAAAGTACTTTACATAAAATAATCATAGTTACGTAGGGATTGCAATATATGTATTTATACATATATATATATATATATATATATATTCTCTCCGAAAACTAATCGATAACTTTACTTAGGGTCAGACAAGGAAGTGCTGAGTTCTGATTGCACCTTTTCACATTAAATCATATGCTGGTGATTTGATGAACTTTAGAAGAAGAAGAATATGTCACAACTTGCTTCACTTCAATATCGGTTTGACTGCTATGTAAAAAATTTCGATATTCGGAATATATTATAAAGAGTCGTCGCGTTTTTTTTCGAGTTAACCCATTTTCTAATATTTTAAATGTTGTTGCTAAAGAAAGTACAGATTATTTTATTCCTTTCCCATATAAAGAGCCACTTCCTGTTGTCGATTGCTACTAATTTAAGTGATTATGTAGGCGATAATAGTGAGGATGCGGACGATTATGTGTTCATGATAGCTGGAGGTTTCAGGCCTAAGAATGATTTTCTAACAAGATCGGCGGTTTCAATACGTACACGGCAACCGACCAAATTTTTCGGTGATAATCATTTCTGCAATGGAGCTGTGGTAACGTGGAATATTGTTTTATCTGCAGCGCATTGCGTTGTAGAGTAAGTTTACTTTCAATGAATTATAAAAATTTCGAAACAGTAAAGAGTTTCGCAAAGAGAGTAAAGAAAAATATATTCAAAGCACCATTTTTTTCTATTACACGTGCATAGTCAGTACGGAGTAGTGACGCGACCTCATCGCGTGTCTGTTGTAGCTGGATGCTCGGGTCGTTTAAAAAAAACTATTGCTTGCATGGAGTATAGGGTGTTAAAAATTGTACCACATGGTCAATTTCATCGACATCGTGGTAACGATATTGCTCTCTTAATTTTGGAAACCTCATTTCCCGCATCCAATAAAAAGATTGCTATCAGTTCATTGGCATCGCAGCCGCCGGTTATTGGCACAATTTGTCAAGCCGTTGGATGGGGTCAAATATATTGGGTAAGTGATACATCTGCACAGCGCAAGCTCCAATGCTCCAATGATGTCTCAGTTATTTCGAATTTCTAGGACGGGCCGTTTACAGATGAAGCTATGTTTGCTAATTTGACCGTTACTAGCAACAATGAATGCATAAGAAACTATGATTACAATTTTGCGGATGATCTACTTTGCGTAAAGGGTGCGACTGTTACCGTCGGTTTGTGTCGCGGAGATTCCGGTGCTCCCCTCTTTTGTGACAACAAATTGCATGGTATCTTATCAGAAGGTAAATCATGCAATTCTTTTCAGCCAACAACCTATTCCGACGTCAGTGTCCACTACAATTGGATTCATCGTGCGTCTTCCGCTCTCAAAATACGTCCATCATTCATTGCAATCGTTATTGTCTACGTACCGTACAATGTCTTGTGAAATAAAACATCTTTTCCTCTTTTGCGATATTCTTTGGGAAATCCAACGTCTTAAGGTAAACATTGTCTACATCATATTTTTTAGAAGGTAAGATGCATCCAGCAAGCTTTCAGACGATGAAAGAGGGAATAAAATTGAAAGCGGTAGCAGGTATTGGATTTTAATGCTTCCAATATTCGCTTGATGAGTTTCGCGATATATTTTCATTAAAAATTGTAGCGTTTCCGTCTATGGCGGTTGCGTTTCTTCTCTGCCTTTTAAGCCAGTTGTAGTCTGTAGTACTTAACGAATAAGGAAAGAATAATAATACCGGCGATCCTTTAAAATGGCCTTTTATAGAAGCTTCAAACTTCCAGTTTGAGAAATATCGTTAGTCTCTTTGGTCATCGCCTTGGGTATCGGGTTTGCAACACCCGCTGTGATATTTCTATTTAAATCGTCCCTGTGAACGTGAAACAAAACTCAGACGAAATACCATAGCCACGAAATACCATATCGTAGTTGCGGCATCACGACTACTCTACTCTACGTTTCGTCGACAGTTATTGGATAAATTCAACAGCTTCCTGCCCCCAATCTTCTCCAAGGGCTATCTTTAAAACGTTGCTAAATATTGCTTTATATCTCTGCATGAATTCCTTCTTCTTCTATCGTCTCTCTGATCGTGATTATTCTGTTGCAAGGGGCATAATATTTTTATCTAATCATAACTTTTCCTTAGTGATAGACGCACTACGACACCCAAGTATTGTGATTATGGTTACAATTTATTTTCCAGAGAAATAAATTCAAAGATTAAAGTCTTCAGGAGCTAGTATCTAAGGCTATCGGTTTTATTGAACCTCTACCGCCCAAATACCGGACATAAACTCATTCATCCACTTTATTGCACTCAGTTCTGCTTCAGTTCTCTGATATTTTTTTTTTTTTTTTGGATTGTTGAGCAAAGTTGGACTAAGCCAATAAATTTGTGACTTATATGTCCGATGTGCAATACTTTACTGAGTTCTCTGATATGACACACAAACATTTTTCCAAAATACCATCGGTTCATTTCTTCATGAAATATAAACTAAATGCCACGACTTGAAGCGGATTATCTCATACGTTACAGTCTAATGACATAAAGAAACGCAAGAACGATCAATTTTGTATATGACGTGCAGGGCAAGTAACATGAATACTCTGATTAATATTTGATCAGAACAAATGTACATCCATCCGTACACTTTTTTTGTATCTTTCTCTACTTCTTCTTCTTCTTCTTCTCGCAAAGTTAAGGAAGTTAAGTTAAGGAAAGTTCTCGTTAAGTTAAGGAAAACAACATTCGATGATTCATTGAGCTGCGTGGAAAAGATTCAATGAGAAGAAAACGTTCTTTTTCAGAACAGTTACAAAGAAATCAATTTAAATAAAATTGTTTCAATTAATTGAAAGCGTAAATATAGTACATACATTTTTACATGGAAAAGATGTACTTTGATGGCTAGAGAATACATTTATGCAAAAATGTTAACAACATCTCGCGCCTCTCTACACCTCTTCGGGATATTATTTATAAATCAAAATAGATTAAAATTTCCAATAAACAAATAAAAATATCAAAATATTCATATATATATATATATATATATATGTATTTACCTTGCCATTACTTCTCTCGTAAATCTTCAATCAATTTAAATCGTTTTCTTGGCAATAAAACTAAAATTATCGAAAAAATATGTTAATAACAAAATAGTTGTTTAAAAAAAAAAAAAGAAAAAGTGACAAAAAAATTTTAAATAAATTGAAAATTGTTGCATATTTATAATGAAAAGACAAAAACTAAAATAAGATAAAAAAAAAAAAAGAATGTATAAGGTGACGTATCGTCTCTCATCATACGTTAGAATACAATTTTTTCATTTAACTTTATATGCTTTATACGCTTTACATGCTTTACATATACGATAACGAAGAAAGAAAATCTTGCAGATGGTGTTTGCTACTGCAGTTTACTTTTCTCTTAATTACTTTATATGCGCATCAGTGTTTCTTTTCTTTTTTTTTTTTTTTTTCTTAATCTAGCAAACACTCGTATATTTGTTTAACAAATTATCAGCACAACGCCTTCTATAGTTTTTGCTAGAAAAACGACAAACACATAGAAAAAATGTAAATGAACATGAATTGCTGCTGTGGGCATTGTTCAGATTGTTCAAGCATTAAACGAATTTATTTTAAAATTGTAGTGTTTTTTTCCTTCGTCTTCTTCTTCTTCTTCTTCTTCTCTTGAGAAATAAAAATTTTTTTGGAATTCTGAGGCTTTGAGAAAAGTATTTTATCCAGTCTTGAAATATATGCACATTTACGGTGTGCTTCAGCTGTCGCCAACAAATAAGGCCCAGTAGTCTTCACTAAAATTTTATGAGGCACTATTTTGTTGCGCCTTTGAAAAACAGATGACAGACGGACACTATTGGCATTTTACACTAATCTGTTTTGGTTAACATGTTTTTTATTCCAATCTCTATAGGTTTCGAAGAAGACTATGCTTAGGTTGCAATTACAGAACAAGTAGGTCATTAGGCATCGTCTTTGACAATTGTGTCAGACGACATTTGTCTCAATTTCATACATTTTGTATGTATAAGACAGTAAGAATAAGTGAAATTATAAATAAAAGGCATTTACAAGACAATTAATGATTTTCAACGTTTGTCAGTTGGCTTTATGGGCAAAAAATGTGGCTGACAAGTAAAAAAAAAATTCTCCTCCTTTTTAAACGATTAGCAAACACATCAGAATAATATTTATTTAATATTTGCTAATTAATTTCTGTGTCTGTTCACTGTTGCTTCTCTATGGGGGAATCGTATCAAGATTCCATCCGGAAATTCCCTATCGGCTTAATTCGTTTCGAGTGACAGAGATACCTGATGCTTCAAATTCCAGATGCCAAGTATTCCTTACAAACATGCTGGTATTCTCTAAGTCCATGAAAATCCTTGAGACGATTTGGGAAATGTAACACTAACTGAAATGTTCGAAAACCCAACACACCGAACACTTATTTCAGTAATATATGTAAAACAGAACAGTCATCCAAGGCATCATAAGCTAAGCGTATTGTTTGCGATTTTACAATTCGTACGGTTTGATAACCGCTGAACATATTAAAATAGTAAAAACTTACTATAAAAATTCTGGTGCTGCTCCGTAGTAGGCACGTTTGCGTGTATTGCGAACTGTTTATGGTCGACATGAACGTCCATTTGCGAGCGCACTCTAGGCACTACTGCGAAAATATTTGAAGCAACTGGATCTGGTCACAGATTTGTTAAGATCCACACACAATCGAACCGCATACTCGACCGAAAATTGCTGTGCTGCGGTAGTGAAAGCGCATATATACACAAAACGCTTAATTATTTCACGGATATGTAGACTAAAGATAACGCTACTGCTACAACTACTGCTATGTTGAAGTTGTCTTCCAATTTAATATCAATATACACTCCTTTCCCACTTTTTAGCGGGTTTGTGTAAATGAATATTGGTCTCACCGATGCCTTCAATTTTCTTCAGTTGTTGTATTACGACTTCTTTTCCAAGCTCAATGGATTCTCACAAACACACATTTCTATTGTTTTTGAAGACAAACATACGCCAGAATTTGGTCACAAAACGCATCTGCTCATCTACGGCAAACGATAATTAATCTATAAAGTCTTTCCCAAATGATCAATCACAACGTTTTTATAATGAGTTTAAAGGATCGCCTGCAAAGTTACCGGAACATTATGAGAACTTTGAAGAAGAAGAAACTTTGCTAATGTACAAGCATTCTTGAATCTAGTTGAACGTAATTAAATTGTAAATTTTGACAACATATTAAGAAAGGAATTAAAACAAATATCAAAACATAAGCTCATATGGAGCAAATGGAAATGTTTTGTTCCTTATGAGAAAATAGTTATATTAGTATTCTCTCGTGTCAACACATTCATACATACACGTTTTACTTTTATAATAGCAATGAGAACGAAAATTAAAATTTATCTTTAATTAAAAATCTTTTTCTTTAATAAAAAAAAAAAAAAAAAAAAACAGAAGAAAAATTGTTTTATATTTTATTACTTTCTTTCTCCTAACAAATGGCTTCTAATTCGCAGTAATTTCATGTGCATATTCTCACTATTTTTACTTTACTCTCTCATGTTAATACTCTTGACCTCAATGGTCTCATTAGTTGTATAAAATATGTCTGCCACAAGGTCAGGCAATTCAAAAGACAAAACCAAGAAAAAAAAAAAAAGAAACAAATGAAAAACCCCCGTGACTCACACATAGACATGTAGATACATATTGTCGCAACTACACATGTCCGCCTATGCAGTCAGCAAAATGAAGATCCCGTAAGGCCGATGGATCCACTTCAAGGCGAATTTTGGATGCTTGTCAATCCGAAAACCACCTACTAGAGCATACTTATCCGGTACAAATATTTTCCACGATGCTATCATTTTTGTTCACTGAAATGTGCAAAAAAAAAAAAAATAAATAAATAAATAAATAAAAAAATTATAACACTAATATTCTTCTTCTTCTATAAACAACATTAGCTAAATGATCTCAGACTCGGAATACTGATCAAGAGTAGCCGCAGTCGATAAAGCTTCAAAATTTTTCACATCAATGTTGCAAATGCAGTAACATACTGAGTATACCTTCATCCTGTCATGAAGTAAGTGAAAGTATCTAGACGTAGATACAAGGCGTGCGTTTGCGACATAGTTCGCTTATTAAATGGAATTTATATCTCATTCATATAGAAGCATAAAAGGTGGGTGGGCGCAATTCGTCTCGCACGTAGAAGTGCATCGTTTGCGTAGGCGTATAAAACAACCGGATCACTTAAAAGCTTTCTTATGAGAATTTCAAGCAACCAACTAAGAAGCCTAAAAACCTCATGTGCGAAAAGTCATCGAATAAAATATTTTGAATTTCAACACAACTTTTTTTTAAACAAATTTTAATATAAACTAGAATAATATTTCACGCCCACTTATCTCATTTCAATATTAGAACAACCTTTTGATCATCAGTATTGAGTATTTATACAACCAACTATTCTCCAAGTCCCCCAGTGATAATAAAAACACGAGTTATCACATGCAAGGCTCCTGGATGTGCTAATCCCACGCGAATTACGCTAAGATTCTTTTCCAGATTAACTTCCGAAAATAAATTATAAAATTTCAATATCTTCATGATGAAGAAGATCGGAAATGGTCCTGCTTGTGAATCATTACAGTGCATATGTACGTATGTTATGAGTTTATATTTTTTTATTTTCTTACAAAACACAAATTTATTCCGTCCTACTACATGCTCGGCCTAATTTGTTGTTGTTTGCGACCGAGTAAGCGTTGCTTGCAAGCCTTACGATATTTCCATCGTTGGCAATATGCTGTACAAAAGCGTTCTCCATCATATCGGACATTAACTAAACCCCTTATTACAATTACCTTTCGCATAATCACTCACACATGTATTTATTGAATTCAATGATCATTACATTAGAAATACGAGTAATGTACGTGCAAATGTAAATTCACTTTAAGAAAAATTTAAACTTGAATTTTCGTTCTATCGAACACTAATTGTAATCATTTTTCATTATCGTATAATTACATCCCACGAACTTATTGTTCCGTAGCCACTGCGACTTACTATTCTGATCTTCTTATGTAAAAATAGCGCCAAGTTCAACGAGTGCCCATTCTATCTTAATGAACGAGGATGCAATTCTGAGAAGGGCCGGCTCTTTATGTTATCACTCCTTCCATTTTTCTTCGCGTACTTTTGAAGCCGACAATTAAAGGTTAAGAAAGGGAAAAGCTATTCGAAAAGTTTGCTCAGAAGTTTTAGATTCCAAGTTGAAGCGTAACGAAGCCATAATATAAATAAGCAGCGAGTTTCCATGGTTCGCAATACGCAGATATTTTTTTCGTTACCTACATACCCAAGAAGTAGCTTTTTTACGTTTCATGTAGACTTTCCAAACCCGTTCTTAAATTCATGATTCATTCTCGATTTAGATAAGCGACGTACGTTCCCCATATATATTTAGTGAATGTTGCTTACATTTATTTCCAAGAGAGAATACACACACACACATCGTAAAATCGTAAAAAGTTATGGGTCACGTGTACGATGGGAAATAGTCTGCAGACGAAAGGACAAACAGCAAGTGGTTTTGCGAAATGTCGCTGCAGAGATTTTAATCTTTGAAATGATTCCCGCTATGGTCAAGCATAAATTCTAAGAAACCGCGATACTGAAACACTGTCGTGGACTAAACGAGATTCCTTTCTCATTTTGTACTAAATATCTTAGGCTTGAAATTGGCTCAGTTGCCTCTCAAGAGTTTAGGTATAAGCATAAACAAAATGCCTGTAAAATGACTTCCAATACAGAAAATTTTTTCATTTAATTTTCCCGTCACATAATATCGTTTGTGTGCCGAAAGGTGATGATATCGCTTGAAAAAAGAAAGTTATGTTGAAAACATAAACATATAGAATCTAAATAGAAGATATGAAGATTTTTATTATAAAACATACGGATGTGCGTGTGTGTTTATTAGAGCGAATACGGTATACCTTGTCTTAGCGTTTTGTCCTTCAAAAGTAAATATTTCACTGTTTTTTTCCTTTTGCCGCAAATTCTTCGTTTATTTCTCAGTTGTTTTTTTTTTTTTTTTTGTTTACCGTGGAATTGTAAATTTCATAATAAGTAATTTGGAAAAACATTGAAATTCTTAGCAGACGTAATAACTGAAAATGCAAATTTTCACAATTTTCTTTTTATTTCTTCATCTAGTGCTATTCATATGCATAACGCAACAATTACGATAAAGTATCGTCTCTGTTATTGTCTGCGAATATTCAGATTGAAATGCATTTTATTTAATAAATTGAAAAGCATATGAAAAGCTTACCATATAAACGGAACCGAAAAGTGAAAAATAAATGTTTCCAAGAAAATCTCATAGTAAAAATAACAGCAATAAATTCTCATAAGAAAACTTTCGTAACAATACTTCGCACAAAACGTTGACATGTTTTTCAATAGAGTTATAAACATACTTAACTTTTGTGCATACACCGTTATTTATAGACTCAGTAAACGGGGAGAGAAAAAAAAAAACTATCACTAAAGTGAAAAAACGGAAATTCTTACGTGAGTCTGTCGTTATAATATTACACTTAAGAAAAGTATGTTGGAAAAGTTGTTTGGTCGTTGGTTGAGACGAATTTTAAATAACAAGCATTTAAAGTAATTGATGGAGCCGGGCATGTTAAGAAATCAAGTCAAGGTATTTAGGCTTTATTAGAAAAGTTTAACGTAGATCTTAGGAATATTAACAAAAATGTGTTAAAGAATTGAAAAGGACTGCTGCATAGCCGAAAAAATAAAAGTCAAGACCGCCAGGTCGGTATTCGCGGACTCAAAACTCAGTGCGGCCTAACTATGCTTGATCGTAGCTGTAGCTGCGTACGCTCAACCATCACCCATTTGGCATACATTCACTGGACTGTGGCCATTTTACATTTTCTCTTTCTCCCTTTTCCCACTTCTTTCGTATAGTCACAGTATTGGACCTGCACGCGATTTCCTCTGAACGATGGTTCATATAAGAAAAAAAAGTAAAGAAATTTTTCTCAAATTCGTGCTTGAACTTTTCTTAATCGATCCGGTCACGGTGTTCACTAAAGTTCACGTGCAAGTAAAAGTCGCTTCCGTTCACAATTCGTCTACCGCACCAACTTTTTTGATGATCCAGATATTCGACGAAGTTTAGTTAAACTAACCGAACCACAATATCCGATCAAAAAATGGAGGGGTATAAGGAATGTGATAATAACCTCTATAATAAGAGATAAATGGACGGGTGGAAACGGTAGCTTTCAAATATCTTGTTTTCGCCTAAAGGGCTTAGTAACTGCCGTGAGCCAAAGTGTAACGTGGTATGATAACAGGCCTTTTATCAGCTAAATCTTAAAACCGTAATATATTTGCAATTTTTTTTTCTTTTTTGTTAATATGACCACTCAGTCAGGAGATGATTCCTGTACTTGTGACACGATGATGGTCTTAAAGAAGTGGGGCAAGAGAAAGAGATAGCGACTGGATGTGTGCCCAATGGATAAGTGTGATGCCTTTACTGACTAAGCACTCATTAGGCATACGACCAAGGATATCCTCTCGTCTACTTATGAGGGTATTGTTTCTTTATGGCGTTGAATTGATTTTTTCGTTATTTCATTGTTGCTAATTGACCGTTCAGTGAGCCGGAAATTTATCGAATTATTTTCCATAAATGCTTTTATTCCACGTTAAGCAGTGTACTTAAATAACAAATCGAAAGAGAATTTTGCAGCACTTGACATAAAGATTACACGTTCAGTTTTAATTGCCATCTTTTTTTGTTTTTTAATTTCTTAATCATTAATATTTCTTGGTATTTAAAAACTGATTTAATTATATGGACAAGTTTCGAAAATAAATTAATTTTTTTTGGCAATATTGATTGCGACTAATGGATACAAATAGTGGATATGTATGTTTATGAATATTATACGAAATAGCAAATACTTATAAAAAGCATGCTCTCTCTCTCTCTCTCTCTCTTTCTCTCTCTCTCTCTCTTTCTCTCTCTCTCTCTCTATCTATCTATCTATCTATCTATCTATCGATCAATCTATCTATCTACCTATCTCTCTCTATCTCTATCTCTCTCTATCTCTCTCCACATCTATCGCCCATGATCAAAAGAGAGAGTATGATGATTTATTATTATTATTATTATTATTATTATTATTATTATTATTATTAATTTTTTCGAAAACAAATGTAGGCTATCTATCAGTTATTATTATAAATCCTAAATATATGTTACAAAATATTTTTATAGATTTCTTCATACGTTTTGACATTATTTTTTATGAGCTATTTTTCTTATTTAGAAAAAAACAAAATTAAAATTGTTTGAAAATAAGATTAAGGTGGCAAGATGTCATTGCGTTTATTAGTATTAAATATTGGTAGACGAAGATATATAGGAATAAAATGACACTGAACAAAGAAAAGAACATTCTGTGTATTCATCTAAGATTTAATTTCTATAAACTAAACTTGCACTTAAGATTAAGCTAAAATAATTTGTGGTCCAGTTGTAGAGTTCTTTTTTAATGTCTTAGCTTCGGTGATCTAATGTCGTCATAAGGAAATCTATGTTGACTTGAGTCGAACGATGATTATAAAGTAAAAGTGACTGAGGGATTTCTCTTCGGAAATTTAAGTGGAAATATGACTCAAGCGTAGCCACAAGGTACATGTCACTAAGGACGACCTGATTGTATATAATGTGAAGTCAAAACGATTGGCTTTCATTTAGTCAAAATGTACCCTTAAATGCTTAAGTAAAATAGTTTCAATGTTTACTTGCTAAACCCATTTTAAAAAAAATGATAAAAAAAAAAAGCTACTCAAAATATTTGGTTATGCTCTTTTCAAAGTTAACTTAGGGCGGCTCTAGTTTTTCTCTTTTCTATCTTTTTATTAAATGCTTTCCTTTCAGAAAGCATGAGAATTTTTTTTATTTTTTTGGTCATTCACAACTAACTTTAGTAGATAATTGCGTATTTCCTGCTGGTATTATTTTTATTATACATCCGTTGCTTTCAAAGAATATCCTTTTTAATCGCAAACACTGATACCGCGACAGCGAGCTTCTAAAATAAAAGGAAAGAATAAGAGAAAAAAATACAAAACAACATATATATATATACATATATAAAGTCTTTGCGTGAAGCAATCAACGAACCATTCATCTAATAAATACATAAAACAGCATGTGTATCCTTCGAAATCGCACATCATGCTTTTAATAATACGTTGAAAACAATTCTTTTAAGTTAGTTGCGTTCTTTTTTCTTCACATGTAAAATACATTCATTCCCTTGTATTGTTCTTCTTTATCTTTTCGTGTTTTGACATAAAAAAAAAAAAAAAAATATGCTGAGAAAAGTTTTTAATTATAAAAACATATAAAACATCCGAAAATGCCAATAAATTTTATAGTAGTAAATAGCTATGACTTGCGAAACGTATGTAACTTTACATCTCTCATAGAATTTAACAAATTAAACTAAAGAAAATCATAAGTAGTGAGATTAATCCGATCACTGGCCGTTTCCGTCATCCCAATACACACCGTTACGAATTCGACACTGAGCAATGCTCGCTTTATGGGCCGTCATCCGCATGAGTGGCTGAGTGGATAAGAATCGTCGACTATCAACTCGGTATTCGCGGGTTCAAATCTCAGTGCTATAGAGCCGCACACGTGATCGCAGCTTGGGTGAGTCCTCGGTCCGTAAAAGACATAACATTTACCGATTACGCAGCCAATCTCTATACCTCTCCCTTTCCTCATTTTTTCCTGATGGTATACTGTATGCGTATCCTATCTTGCAACGTCTTTGCAAATGGAAGAAATCAAATGGAATCATGTCAGATGAATATGACGTTTTGGCTAAACACAACGCGGGGTATAACGACTGATATTTTTGCAGCGACGTTTCTCAGGCCCAAAATACCCGTCCGAGTGATAGTAATTAGTAGCAGTAGTATAATAAGTAAGTGATCCCAGAATTTATTATAAAATT
The DNA here is from genome assembly GCA_000688735.1 of Glossina austeni. Classification (NCBI taxonomy): domain Eukaryota; kingdom Metazoa; phylum Arthropoda; class Insecta; order Diptera; family Glossinidae; genus Glossina; species Glossina austeni. Next base: position 998,412 of record KK502401.1, read on the forward strand.
TGTAGTGCTTGAACACTTTACATAACGTTCTCAATCATCGTCTTAATCTTCGCATGGAATCGCGTCGTTTTACTGGTAATCATGTATTACTTTATCCTAACTGTTCCTCTATCTTAGTTTTGCTCAGTTCCCTGATTTCCTTTATCTTCGAAAAATCGGCAAATCAGGAATAGATGATTTTGATGAGTTGTGGCATATCTGACTATATTTCTTTTCCATTCAGTATCGTATATACTAAATCGGCCAAAATACGTATATCCGGCTTATAGGTGAAATGATTTTAGCATTCGATGAAATTACTTATGCTTTAGATTCCTATTACTTAGGACGAAAGATGGACATCCCCTGATAAAGTAGTACTTTTTTTTTGCAAAAAATGTCTACTCTCATCCGTTTCTTCCAACCAATCTTGTAGCTTAAATATTAGTTAAGATCTTATTTATATATGTTGTACTAACATACAATGCCTGTTCGCTGTAATTTGTTAGAAATTTCTTTAGCAATAAGTCTTTTTCAATATTCTAACTTTTTTTCATATAAAATATGCTTTTAGGTTTACAATCACGTTTAAAGTAATCTGTCCAAACTTTTCACCTTTACTGCACGAAAGCACGTGCTCCATAAAGTTTTCATCATATTCTCGTAAGTCTTTTTGTCGTTTTTTTTTTTTTTCTTTTTATTATCGATAAATTCTGAATTGTTTTATCAATTTTTCTATATTTAACGAGCACGTCCCCCTTTAACAGTTCTCTGAACAAGAGATATCTGCATGATGCGTTATGTTAACCATTTATCAGCAACAAATAATTATTCCGAAAAAGCTTCATTAATAATGAATTACTTAATTGGTTAATACTTGTACTGATGACGTGGCAAACACACAATTGCACAATTCATTTAGTCAGAATTTGCATTCGTTTCTCTTCAGATTATTAACCGATCATAAATCGGAATCCGTTCCTTTCTAGTAAACTGTTAACCCAAACGCAAGCGTAACGGGTTCTTGAAGTTGTTTCTCGAGCGATTAGCGGTTGTCGTGTATTTCAATTAAACTGTCCATCGAACAGTATAGCGCAGCCGATTCTTTCAGTGCTAGACCGCAGTCATCTTGCTTTAGGTTGTTAACTAAGTGGTAGTCGAATGTTCACCCAACTGTTAACGCGCAGTCGTTACTTTCTGTCCTTCTGTCTTAGGATTATTCCTATCTCCCTCTCCTTTTTTCTCTCTCTTTCTCTCTCTCTCTTTCTCTCTCTCTCTATCTATCTATCTATCTCTCTATCTATCTATTTATTTCCCCCCCTTTTTTTGTTTCTTTCTGTCTTTCTTTCTTTGGTTTTCTTTCCAAACGACCTTAAAAGCAATGCAATTGAAAGTTTTGTTTGTGGATACCAAGGCAATGGCATTTATATAACGTTCTCTTTTAAAAGCCACACTTTGTTTGCCAGCGTTAAGATTGCCGTTTGCTTTGTTTTTAGCCAATTTTCACACGGGTTGCTTTCCCCTCTTTGGCTGGTTTTAAAGAACGCTTTTTAACTTGTAAGCAAAATTTTTTATATTAAATTTTTCTTTAAACATCATACTCTGCTAATTTCAAATACCATAAGTTCTAAATACCCATGCGCTTCATATATGTACGTATGTACGAATTAAATGAAAGAAAACACAAACGATTTTAGATTGAAACTAAACTAAAACTAATTTTCATTTATTTATAGTGTTGAAAGTACTTTCTTTTGCAAACTTCAACGTTACGTAATTCGAATACTTACCATTTTGAACCACAAAATCTTATCTACAATTTTTTATTTTTATTTTTTTTTTTTTTATTACATTCATACCAATTACAAACTTATCCAAAAAGATAATAAATAAATATTAGGGCAAAGTGAGCAAAATAATAGAGGTTCTTATACCCCTATGGGGATGATGTAATGATATTTAAAAATATGTAGAAAAAGACTGCATAAATAATGGAAATTTATTTTTAAAGGGAAGATCTAGGCTACGATGTCTTTTCAATCTTCGCATTTCATTGCATTCATTTGGAGCAGATATAGCCAAGAGTCGAATTAGATTTTTAACATAGGGAAAATCGAGATCAGCACAAATAGTTATGCCGCTAACGAACCAGAGGGCATTAACGATGAAGTGAAGAGAATCCGATTGATATTTTTGAAGCATTTTATTATTAGAACAATTATAGGCCATAGGTCCCAATGAGTTGAACGAGACCATTGCATAAAATGGATTTACATTTACGATTAAGCTGAGATTCATAGAGTCTTCTGGTTTTCAAGTCAAGTTCAATGCTAAAGTGACTTCAAGCTGAATATAATTTTATATATTCTCCACTACTACTTGTAGTGCAAAGGTGTAATAAGGAAGGAGGGCTTGAGATGGACCCACCTTTTATTAGAAACACTTTTTAAATCGATTTAAATTTGCCTGTCCGGTACAACCGATATGTCTCGGCCCGAAGACGACCGCTATTGAGAATGATTCGTATTGAACTACTTTTTCATCCATTTCCCCTTAAACGGCTTATATATGCCTTAAGCGAAGTGATGTAGTGTGGAGTCTATAGGATCGCTATAGTTTTTTTTCAGCCTTCTTGACATTAATGGAAATGTAAAGCATACAAAATGAAGTGCAAAATAATTGGTAGTCGGAAATGATTGGTAATCTCTATGGAAAATAAAAATTAATGAATAATTTTATGTTTTCCCACACACATCACAAAGTTGTCTATTTTTCATCTCCTCCGGCCGGAAGGTTAAATATGATAATTTATTTGTTTTATTTTCCTTTTTTCTTGTCGTCGACACTGTTTTACAAATCCAATAATAATCAAAGCAATTAAAGTCTGGTGAGTTCCAGCGTATTATAGATTTTTATGGTAAACAAGAACTAAATATAAAATAAATTTATTAATAACAACATAGTTTAGGAGTAAAAGTTCGACCAATATTCGGACTAAGTAAATTAAATTTATATTTACTGTATAAAGTGATAACCAAATAACAGAATTCAAGTTATACCCCTGTGTTTAGGGCTCTCAGAAATGTGGAATTGAAAGATTGTAATAATTTTACATTATCATCATTATATACAATAATTTTAATGTACTGTAGAATGAAAAGAAAATAGCTGCGGTGCAATGCGGATGAGCGAGACAAAAACTAAATAAAAAACTTGAGGTAACAAAAATATCCGCACATCAAAAGAGAGGAAGATACAGGCAGAAGCAAGTTGTAAAATATGATATATAAGCGAATATATATGCAATTGGAACGCTTACAGGTCTCAGAAGTTCGCTTTAAGCTAAACAAGAACGTTTTTACTGCTTCTTCTTTACAATTCGTTTGAATTATGGCTTATAGTTTTGCTTATGCAAAAAGGTTCAAATAAATGAATGATGATAATGAGGCAATGGCGTGCAAATGGGTGAATAAAAAGAACCTTTTAAAAACACACACACATTTTTTTAACGGCAACGAAATACGAAATGTGGTTGTTAAAAAGGTGATCACGCTAAAGAATTTCTATTTTTCACTTCACAAATTACAATGAATTGCTTGAAAGCGAGAAAAAGCGAATTAATTGAAAAACCAGAGAAAAAAAAAAGAAAGAAAATTTATTTACACATATGTTATACGCTTTTTCTTCAGAGCATATTTGTTACCTTTGAATCAATAGCGAGTAAAATGTCGTGTTTTTTTGTTTTTTTTTTTTGTTGTAAAGTTTTTCCCATTACCTGCCAAAGGGCTCGGCATCCTTGTTTACATGTTTGCTTGTAATAAAAAATTTCGTTAATATATGTATGTATGAGCTCTATAAACATGTGCGCAACAAACAAATTTAACTCTTGTTTACAATTCAAATTAGGATACTTTAAAATACATACATACACATGTATGTGCACATTGCATATAACTCAATAAGTTCATAGAAGGACATAAGGATTTCGGCGCTAATACAGATTCGTGAGTCGTGGCCACATCTATATGTCATCCGTTGTAGATGAAATTTCAATATTTCGATCGTTTTGAAAACTAAAAAAGCAAAGTCATTACAATTGTAGGGCTGATAGTCGGAATATCATATGTTTCGTTCGAAGATTGCGTGAGGAGTCAATTTTGATTTCATATGATTTCCGATTTAAGTGCAGAATGCTAGGGTAAGTTAGATTACGATAAGGTAAGCAATTAGTAACTTATTGAGAAGTAATTCTAAACATAGATAAAGACTACCAACGGGTTTGACGGCATCCCAGTCGAAAGCGTCCATTTGTAACTGAAATCCGGCAAGATTTACATATGCAGAAAAAAAAAAAAGACAAAGGCGGAAGAGAAAGGCAACCTCCGCTTTTCTATTACCCACGACATTCACGCGTTCTTGGCATTACGGAAGTTTCATGTTCACTACTTATCTTACATTTTTCTCATGAAAAATAAAGACTTTTTCTGTATACTTCACTCGGCACAACAGAGCTCAAACGGCTGTCTTTGTTAAATGGGTCCCGCAAACATAAAAGTGTGATGGGAAACTTTCGTTTAATCGGCAAGCGAGTCCACAGAATCTGAAGGAACGCCCTATTTTAGGTACCTGCTAAAAATAATAGGGACTCGTCAATAGTGACGACTTGTATTGTGTGTGTCGTCCGGTGAACGTATTGAGTAACGTGTTGTGTATTACCAAAAATAATGGTTCTAAAAACTACCGCACATTGGCAAATGTTCATACAATATCTAGTTAAGTTGTGTGTGTGTGTGTGTGTGTGTGTGTGTGTGTGTGTGTGTGTATATTTGTCATTATAGCTTATTACAAACATCACAATATGATGTTGTTACTATTCGGACATAATTCAAATTTATTTCCTAATTCTTTTTATTTGTACAAATGTATGTGTGTCGCACATATTATCAAACTACTTATTACGTGATATGTTTGGCGATGACATTTTCTACAGAGTTTAAGAAAGGCTTACGAATGGTCTCCATAGGACTGTTATTCTACTTGTTATAGAAGTTGCAGAAGTTGTTGGTCTACAGCAATACCCTACAGCAGACCCTGTTCTATGCTATAAAAATGAACATTGAACGCGCTATTAGTGACCGGACTCATTGTGTTCGTTCCTCTCAGAAGGGGTGGCAAGATCAGGTCAGTTCGGTTTAGAAGTTAATTGTTTTTTGCGTCTCCTTAATTATACTCGTATACCACTTTTGGCATAAAGCATCTTAAGTTTGTGCACATGCGTATGTAACGCATAGAAGGGCTAAAGTAAACCCTCCTTCAATGATACGCTTCATCAGCCGAATCATTTTCTCAATCAATCTAACCGTGCGTGTCTGTTCGTCTGATGTCTGTCCATGTATTTTTGTGCTCCACCTGCAGGTCGCAGTTTTTCAGATATTTTGATGAAATTTGGTATACTGACGTGCAAGGGCGAACGCTATTAAATGTGGTTTGTAGCATCCATTTTTCCAACCACTGCCTACTTAACACTTGATTTTTCGACAAAACTTCCCATGTATTAGTATTTCGTCATTCTAAGTTGGTATGAAAAATTACGTTCGGCTGGGGCCTCCTCTCTTATAACCAAACCTACGAAAACGGAATCTTTACATGGTAAGAAGGTTTAAGTTTCAATATTTTATAGTTCGTAAGAGTAAATTGACATAGGATCCAACCTTAATGGATCTCGAGGTGTCAGAAAATGCCAAACGGCCCAATTGTTAATGTTTTATGAAATGAAAATTGATTCATGACAGAAATTCGACAGAAAAATGAAGTCAACCAAATTTGAACCGCGTGGATCGATTTCTTATCGCTCACTCTATGTATGATTTGTTATGACTAGTATGCCCTTCAGAAAAAGGTTTAAGTTTTATTATGTTATGATGTAAATTTGTCCATAGAAGCAATCTAGCAAAAGAATTATCGTTAGGGAATTTTGATCGCATGGGTCTATTTTGTAGACTCTAACATACATCAGATTTATTGTGAAAAGCAAAACCTTTTGCGGAGAGAAAATCTAATTTTTAGTCTTTTTATAATTTGAACAGAAAAATAATACAATTTTTAGGAAGTAAATTAAATTTGTTAAATGTGGATCACGTCATATGACTACGCCATGTTTACTCGTACTCTAATATGCGGGTTTTCATGAAAGGTATGCCTTCGTACGAAATGAATGAATGCGTCGTTTTTGATTGGTATTCTTACCAAAACGAGCGAATAATTGAACTAAGGGTATTGGTGTAGGGTATTTAATGGTCGGTCTTGCCTTATCTATAATGTTCCGACTTTTTTTTCTCTCGAGTAGCCTTTTCAGCAATCGTATCAATCATAATGAAAAACTATCATCTATTAGTGTAAGCCCATCTTTACGAATAAGTATACAATAATAAATATTTGTTGCTCATACGTGACGAAAAAAGTGAAAATAACATGAAATCCAAAGTTATTACCATAAACAACTTTAGTGTGCTAGCCCATCCATAAGGCATTTTCTGCAAATATATTTTCACTTGTTGCTGTAGAAAACTTTACAACAAGATTTCTTTTTTTTTTATAATGGGTGTTCGTGCAATTGTGTACCTCTATAAGCTCATATCTTTCTATATTTCACAGGTAATTTGTTATTATTTTTTTTTTTTTTTTTTTTTTAGTTTCAAAGCAGTTCAGTTTTGTACCACAAAATTGCTTTTAATTGTAGGTCTTCGTTGAGTTTCTGTGCCATTAAGTCAATTATCCTCTATGGTTTACATGGGCAGAGATTTCTTAATTATCCTCCTGCTATTCACGTATGCCTCTCATGTCTAAGTTAGTATTACTCATAGCTTTTGAAAGGCAAGTTCAAGTTTAACCTGAAACCACAGCTTTTTATAAAAGGTTTCGAGGTTCATTTGTGCAGACTTTTATACTCATTGCTGAGAATCGAAAGCATATTATCTGTGCAACACTTATAACACGTACATATATATAAATTCATTAACATATCTTTTGTTATTTAAAACGATGTCCATTTATATCTTGAATTTTACATAACGCAGTGTAAGTGTTAATGTACTTTAGCATAAAGTATTCTTTAATTCTAGTCTAATTTATTCGCGAGCATTTTCTGAATCAGAGAACGGAACGTGACACTTTACGAAATCGGTCGAACCTTTGCAGCTATTTTGTATAAAATTTGTCGGATGACCCCTGTGAATTAATTTTGCACAGATGATCTCTTCGTAAAGCTGGTAAAGACCCAATCAGCTGAATTTCAAATGCGTTGTTTCATGATAACTTCCCGAGAGGTCGGCACATACTTTCCTAACTAATTGTATATTCGACAATCGCTTCACTTAATTTCAGCGGAAATATTCTAGAAAGAAATATAAAGACATTTTTATACCGTACACCACCTATGGCACGAGGCTTTATGAAGTTTGTGCGGACATATGCAACACACAGGCGGATTTATTTTATTCATATTATTATACCGACCGATGGAACGGTTTAAGCTTGCCTGACCATCTAGCGAGTCCTGTGGCAATTGAATTGTGACTGACTAGCTTTTCTTACTTTCATTCCTAAATCTGAAAAGTATCTTAAAAAAATTCCCTCCAAAGCGAATAGATATCTATTGTGCTTTTATGCACACGTGAAAAATTCCTATTCAATCCGTCTATATTATGATATATAGCTTTTGATAATTCACAATTTTCGTTAAACGTTCCGTTCTCTTTTCAAATAAAATGTTTCTCCTTTCAATGTTTGAAAAGCAGAAAACAAATATATTTGCTTTAGCTAAGCTTTCTTTTCTCATTATATGTTAGTCGCTATGACAAACATTTCACATTCAATTCACATACAATAAGTTTTAATAAGAATTTTCTAAGCAACATATGGATGTATGTAACTAAAATAGGTAAGAAACATTTTTTAACTTTTGCTTGAATTATTTATCTTTCATTATTAGTTTACGTACGATATTTCACGGTATCAATCGTATCGTCTGCCAAAATCATATACATAATTATATGACATAAAACTGGTTTTATAGATATAGGCTTTCTAGGTAATTGCGGGGCGAACTCTTAATAAAAATACAGCTAAATTCAGTCCGCCATTCCCGCAGACCAAATCATGCTGCACCGATCTGCACAAGTGGTAATCAGCAGGCTAGGTGTGTGTGTGCAGGATTACCCATTCAAGCGGCAACAGTGTATCCTTGACAACTCTTGCAGCGTGTGGCCGGATGTTGTCGTGCAAATGGATGACATTGCATCTGTTAATCGCTTTTGTTGATCTTTTGTGCAAAAATGCATCGATGTGTTCGATTTGTTCGATTGTTTGTTCGATTCCATTGACGTCAGCAGACATCTGCAGTAACAGTTCTAATCGGTTTTATGAGCCCCTATATATACACACTATACCTTGCTTGCTGATCCTACCATACGCATAGGAAAACATTATGGCCAGCGGAATATTCCGCTTAGGTGTACAAACTATTTTCAAAAATCGCAAAATACAATTAAAACTAAGAATACCTTCGGTCTTGTAAACACAATAATTGTTTTTCCTCTGTTACTCGTAAACTACAACAGATAGAATCATTAAAATTTTCCTGCATTTACGCTATGAAGTTTTCTAAAATATGAAAGACACTCATATCTTAGAGTTGGGTAAGACAGTGGCCAGAGTTGACCAGAGGCTTCTCTAATACAAGAAAAGTTTTATTCCTTTGGAGCGCTTTCCATTCAGGGGGACTCCCCTGACGGACTCATATGAATTTAATATTAAATTCCACGATTCCGTAAGTGACTCCACCAAGATGATTGAAGTGAATTTTATAAGCAAATTACAATTTACTTCAATTTCCTTTAATTTGTTCTTATTATTGTTTCTTAGTTAGGTGATATTTTACACTTTCCTCTGATTCTCAGCTTTACGTATTGTCTTTTTTTTATATATTCGCTGTTCACATTGCTTCCATCCATATCAGCATTATATCTCCCATCGTTCCGTCTATTGTCGCTGTCTAATCTGTCCGCACTTCCTGTACAATGACCATTCACTTTACGGTTTTATTTCCCACGCGAAGTTAACTACTCACGGAATCGTACATTACCGTCCGTCTTCATTCTAATGCCACCTCCCCAATATATCAGCCTAGCCTACAATACACATATTCCTTTACGCTACAGTGTGGAATTAAAACCCAGTTTTTGATCCTCATAATTATCCAAAAGGGAAACATTAAAAGCAAATTGTGGAGTAACGGTATATTATTTCGAATATTTGTTAAGACAAAAGTGATGAGTACGCTTGGAAAAGAAATTCGGCGCCAGCCAAATATAATTTTCTTTTTGTTTTTTATGATTTGATTATAATTTTTTTTATATATATATTAAAATTTTTAATAACCTTAAAAACACTATTTAACGAGTGTTTACACTTGTAAATAAGAAAAAATTTACTATGCATTATACTAAGAGTAAAGACACTCATCTGCAAGTCCAAAAGAAAAAAAACGCTATTAAAGGAAATCGTGTTCACAATTTTATGTAAGAACTTTTACTGTAAGATTAGAACACATACGTATCCAGAGCGTAAATATCGCTAATATCGCATGCTAGAAATGTTAACTTAGTGCGAGATAAGCGTAAAGAGTAGATTGCCAATTGTCCGATTTTCATTGATTATAACCCAGTTTGTTGACCAACTACGGATTTTTCTATTCATGCTAATCAAGAATTTCTGTAAATCTAATCGAATCAGTCATACAATTAATTGTCATCTGGTACATTGTGTGACGGAATGTAGCGAATTCCACGCATTTCTCTATTGATTCTGCCAGCGATAGCCTATATAATATTTTAGTTTAGGATTTTGAAATAATTTATGAAATTTTGGAAATCTTTCGAATGGGTTTAAAACGATCAAACGATTGCCGTAAAATGCCGTAAAAATTTGTTTGAGTTTCTAAAATTATGAAAACTAAATTTCGATTGAAGCAAGAATGTAAGGACTTGACCTCGACCAATTTTTTCTACACCACTTAACCAACTTGCTGCTCTAAGGTCACCGTACAACAATACATTAACGTTTACTCTTTACAAAGTTTTATATTTTCATTATGAGTAACATTCTTAGATAAAGTTTTACAAGTATATACATTAAATAAAAATTTATTATTAGGTAAGGCATTATGCATTAAAATAATTTATGCAAAACTTAAGGGAAAGAGAAACACAAGAAAGGAAATACATGAAATCCGTAAAAGCCGCAACAAAGGTCGGATGTAGATAGCATAAGTGAATTATAATTATAATGAGTTGAGTAAATCATACAAAGAAAAAATGTATTATGATAAAAACGAAAACCAAAAAGCACAACAAAAATTTAATTTATTACCTTTTTTTACGAAATTATTTCAATTTCATACATATAGATACATATATAACACTAAACACTAAGCGCCAAATGTCACGTAAAGAATAGAGAGAACATACATTACATAAGAAGAAGTTACATAATCACATATATTTATAACATTTAGACCCAAAATGCTGAGCACTAACTACAGGTACATATTTTCGTTTTCATGCAGTTGCACAATTCATTTTTTTTTATAAATTATGCTCACAAAACGCGGCTAGAAAGAGTTATTACTGTTCTTCTTGTTCTTCACGACATCATACAGCACCCGAAACCATCTTTATACATGTAAAAAAAATTTTTCAACGCATTTGCAGAGACCATCTCTCAAACGCATTACGATGAAATATTTAAAAGAGCTTCTAAGAATGCTGACATAACCATGCACGCATTTTCAAGCAATGCACATAAACATTTTTTTTGATGGAATTTAAATACGTTACGGAACATATTCACGCATGTGGAATAACATTTTCGTATATGTTACGTAACGGAAGGAAAAAAAAACAGAAAACGAAAACTCCCATTCACCTCCTTCTCCTTAAAAATTAAAAATTGAAATTGCAGCACTCATATAACATTGTATGGGCATGGCCGATTTTTCCAGCTTTAGTAAAAAGATAAAGATACTGTAGGATCACCAACAGAGCATAAGTGAAAATTCGGGGTCACTATATGAGTAATAAACAAAACACTCATTTCTCTTCTTTTTTTTTAGCTTTGGAAAACACGGGTCTCCTCAGTTTATCAGTTTGTACTGCAAGCGTGTCCCTTCATTGATTTCACCGGTTTTCGTTATTAACCCGCCTGCAATGACTTCCAATTGTTTATTTAATTTGAACTTACTTTGCATACCTTCGCTTTTGCGATCAGGATTATTCGGAGAGAATGACAGACGAAAGAAAGGACAGGCTCAAATGGACCGGCTACTTGATATTGGTCAATAATAGATAGACTTCATAAGGTCTTTGAAGCTTGATTTTTGCGGGATACAAACGTTTTAACAAACTGAATATACCCTGATATGCTGCTCATAGCATTCAAAGGCAAGCTATAAAAACAAGCGGCGGTAAATTTGATGTCCAACGACAATTACTAGCTCTATGAGTACACTTGTGTACTGTACAATACTTTCCTTGTTTACTTACTGTACACCTACCCAATCTTTCATGCAAACGAATTGACTGCCCATGTGTTCGTTTAGCCGTCAATTCGTCTTTCTGTTCATACATATTTCGATCACTTACTCCACCCATACATCCATCTGTCTTTTCAACGTTCACGAATTTCGCTGCTTATCTACCTTTCCTATGAACGATATGTCTACCGCTTATTTGCTCCGTCTCCTTACCCATTCTTAGTCTCACCATTCATGTTCCTGTATATACCTATCTGTCTATCTACTGTCGTGCTTTTAGCCATTCTTCTATCTATCTCTATATCCACAAATCTTCCTGTATTCACCCGTGTGGATTTCGATCCAAATGTCTATAGGTCCATTTACAAATGTCCCCATACGTCCATCTGTTTCTTAGTCAATCTTTTCAACTCTCTCAATCTTCTGTCCGACTCTAAATTTCTTTTCTATTTGTCTTTCCGTTTGTCCATCTTTATATTTCCCTTCCACTGATGTGCCTCTCAGTAAATCCAATAAAGCTTCTTCCTAAAATTTTAAGTTGCAAATTAGACGTTTTCTTGTGCAAAAAACTGTTCATAACAAATTTTCTTAATATTTTAAAATAATTGTATTCTTAATATACCTCAGAGGGAATAATAATAATTATAAAAGAAAACGATCGTTGTGAGTTTGATATATAACTTGAATGTCATTATAGTCATGTACATAATATCGAGACCAAAATTAGTTTCTTTCAAGCCGCTGACACACCAGCAATAAATAAACGCCCTTTCCGTTAATAGATATACAAAATTCCAAAAGTTTCCAAACTAATATAAATTATTTAAAAAATTCTTTAAAAACCGCAGGTATAACGGAGTCATGATTTTCATTCGCTCTTACATTTTCTTTGGTATTAAATATTACGCAAAACAGAGAATTTATGATTTATGGCATATGTGCTCACTTGTGTTTCCACATCGACCACTAGCAATATGGCAACGAACACAAAGTAAACCTAACTTCATTAATCTTTGTATCTGTGTTTTCAATAACTTTGCAAAAACAAAAAAAAAAAACAAAAAAAAAAACAATAGAGAAATTTCAGTTTTTGCATAAATGGGTTTCACGTTTAATTGAAAGAAAATAAAAAAACTTTGAATGAAATAATAATAAAAAATGACCGTATTCACCTTGACCTGAGCCTTGTTTATCCTTCCCTAAGACATATATGCATGAATAGTGAAGATTGCATTATTGGAGTTAGCAACCGTAGCAAATCTTCCTAACTACATATTGTTAATGGGAATATTTTCGAAATTTTCTCTTCGACCTGGAGATGAGACTTTTCAAAAAGCTTGTATGAGAAACAAATGCTTTTTCGCGCTTGATTTATTTGCGATTCTTAACTCAGAGTTTACGGGACTTTCGAAAATTCCAAAAATAATGCAAAGGCCAACTAAATGGTCAAACAATTAAAACCATTTACACCTGTGAATACCTGTTTCTGAATATAATGAAATTAAATGAAATAAACTAATGAGTATGCGTCACAATTAAAGGAAACATCTAAGAAAATTAAATTCGCTTCATAGCGCCAAACCCCCATTAGAAGTGGAAAATATTTTATTCAAAATCGATGTGACAATTAGATTAACGCGAACACTTTCACAAGTGAACTGGGATCTGTTTGCTGGCGAAGATCTTCAGGCTGGTCCTAAAAAATACATTCAACTACTTTTTTACATGGTAGATACGGTTTTTAGAAAACCGTGCATAAAGAATCGTGTAACAAAATACATACGATATATGATAAATTTAATGATGTATTCCTCAACCTTATATAAAAAATGAAGAAAAAAAATTAATATTTTATCAAAAAAAAATACAAAAGCAAAAAAATTCTTTTTAAAAAAAAAAAAAAAAAAAAAATTAAAATCAACATACAGTGAAACTTCAGTCCATAGTTGCAGCATATAAAAATTTTAATTGGAATAAAAATCAATCTCGCGACTATTTATCGCTATTTGGTAACAAGCGCGCATATTTACTACGAAGTGCACTGAAGGTGCTAGCGTTAGCAGATATGTAACGATGTTGGGATATGTTTAGCTGGATTTGATTCGTTATTAAAGACCTCAAAATATACACACAACACTAAAAATTTCATCATCGAATTAAAAAAAACTTTAATTTGAACATTGAAATTATTTATTGTCTCACACGAGCTGAACCCTGAAAATAAATGCCGAATAACAAAATGCTGTGTTCAAGTTGGAGTACAACGAGATAATATAAAAAGTGATCATAAAATTCTGGTGCTTCCCTCGGTCACTACATAAGTCAAAATTACAATAAAAAAAAATATTTTTTTTTTTTTTGGAACTCATGTTGGAATAGAAAATTCGTGTAAAAAAGTCTTGGTTAATCGTGTTAATTCCAAATGAGGTAAAAAAAAATAACGTATAAAAAAGAGTTGGGGATTAGTTTCTCCTATGAAGCGAAAATCACGAAAACATTCTTCTATTGTGGGGAAAACGTTGTGGTTGGAAGGCGGATAGCGATCATTATTGCAATGAATTTCCAAACCGTTCTTGTAAATAGTTGCACCAAAAATAGACATAACTAAATACTATCTATTTTTTTCCGCCTAAATGAAAAAAGTTCATTAGTACGCGAGTTTTTTCATATGAAAGTGCAAGTGTGTACGTATATAAGAACTTGTTACAGATTTTCAAAAACACGATGGCACTGAAGGAATTACAAAAGTACTCTTTTCTATGACTGGCTTCCTTTGGCATACTATCTCAGGCCACAATTTTTCACTTTGAACACAAGAATACAATATTTTTTCGAAAACAGGGTTAAATTTCATATAAAATAAAGGAATATAAAAATGAATATCGGTTTGAAAGTCTCTTGAAATCTATTTGGGAAGTTTGACATTACAAGACATTACTTTGACGCACGTACATGTGTACGATAGTAAACAAACTTTTATAAATAATTTCAAATTATGTTCTTCGTCTTACAGATAGCATATCTCATAATGCTGTTCATTTTCAAGAGATCCTATCCACTAGTAATCCACGTAATCACATATCATTCTTTCACCGAAAATTCTTTAACAGTGCAACAAAAATCGGATAAAACATAATTGATTTAAATGCCGAAAATGAATAAAAGTATTTAAAATAGTTGAATAAAAAAAAAAAACAGTCGGTAGCGATTTTTTTAGCGGACATCAGACGATTACATTCTTTCGCTACTTCAACATACTTGGCAAGTATCATACAAGAAGCAATCGTTATCTTCTTTCTAGGGATAGCTTTTTCTTTACTTTATATTGTAGCGTGAAAACTGAAAAACCCAGCGATAGTTCAAAAGCATGTGTGTGTGTGTGTTTTTTTTCAAATGTCAATAATTAAGCAATTGATGTCCACACCTATACAATGGGTTTAATACTTTTGAATATTTCTATGTGCGTCGCAGGAATGCCTTTCAAATTTCTTTTACCATCAAGCGCTTCTCTTACGTGCCAATATATCCAAAGCAGTCAGAATACTTGTAATAAATATCGTTCTACCGTTGTGTTCGAGAAATCGGATTCTATTAGAATTCTGCATTGCTGTTGCCTCAGTTTATGGCCATGCATGTAATACTGCGGTTGTTGTTCTAAAATATTATGCAAAGTTTCTCGATTCATGTAACAAATTTTGGGTCCATAGTGTCGACGGGCCATCTTTCTAATCGAGAGCTTTTGGGGATAAAGATCACGATAAGATCGAATAGGACTAAAACGAATAGGATTATTTTTAAAAGAACGAGTAACTGTAATTTTTTTTTTTTTTTTTTTTTTGTTAATTATTAATTTAAAGCAAACTAAAAAATAATTTTTTTCTTTAGAAAATACGATATAGTCATAAATTTGGAAATCAAAGATTACATGAGCTTTAAAAATTAGATTAGGGTTAGATTTAGTGTTTTGCTTATACACTATTTACTTTCCATCTCTCTCCATCTAAAAAAGTCTTCGTAATCATCATCGTTGTCCGGGTACTTATAAGAGACATCTGCTAGTGGTGGATGGCCAATAATGTTGCACCAAAATTGGTCTTTTCTTACAATATTTCAAAGCATTTATAGTTCAAGTACTTCAGCTGAGAAACCCAACTATCTTCCTCTTATCAGCTTAATCAAAGGATGAAGTTTTTGTCTATTACAGAGGTAACGGAAAATTGGCGTCATCACTAACAATGCACTTGATGATAAAGATCATCGTAAAGGTCATCCTCGGTATGGTTTATATATAATTTGTGTAGTGCGTAGAAATAGTATCAACTGCTGAGGCATCCTTTAGATAGTTTTTTTAAATATTTTTTAATAAATAACTGCACTACATATTTGCCCTTTAAAATAAATGGACTTGGCTTGTTTTTGAAAGATAGATAGATGGATGGATAGATTACAGTAACAAAACGTAGAGCATTTCATAAAATTCTTCCCTTTTATAGTAAAAGAGTATCTACGTATGTATCGTATCACTGCTAGCACGCTGTGTTTGTGGCTATGAAATTTTAGGCTGGTTACATCGGCTTAGTGTTGTAAAGGAATTCAAAGAAAAAAACTATAAATTGTAAAAAAAACCAAAAAAAAAAATGAAACAAATCTAGTATCACACACAGGTATTTAAACTGGCTACCGTTTTGCACCATACTTCGAAATTCAATCACTTCAATCAATGGGTGAAAAAAATCCGTCACTGGGCGATGTCAATGTAAATTCGATTTTTTTTTTTTTTTTGTTTTTTGCAATTTCTAGTTTGCTTTCATCAAACTTAAAAGCGACTTATAAATGAATTTCAGGATACAGAGAACACATCAAAAATACATTGAGTCCATTTAATATTCAAAGCGTGGACGCAGCAGCATTCAGAGGAGTAAATGCATTAAACTGAACGCACTAGTAACTCTAACTTAACCCTAGTTCGCTTAATGGGACTTATGTACCTTCGAAACTTAACACATATTGAATTTTTTATTTCTTCGTTAACAACCAGTTATGAAGCTCATGATTTTACGTTTTGTACATACGAAAAACTGCGTTATGCGCATGAGTCAATTCCATATGCTTCCGAACAATACGATATACGGGACCACACCTTTCTTAAAAAAGGTTCCTGAAAAACAAACTGAAAAACAAACAAAATGTAGCTTCATTTGAATTTCGTATACTTTCGCGACTATCTTCACTTGAAATGTGAAAAAACTTTTGTTTATTTCTTATCGTATTTTATTTCTTTAAGTTATCAGCTCAGGCCTTCTTAATTGAAGCATAAGTGCGTTACGAGCGAACAAATGCCATGTCGATTAGTGATCACAAATAATGCAATGACAGTCTAAGTTATGATGCACGTGCAGGAATGCAGAAATACAGAAAACATTGATTGAAGGGTAACAACGAAAAACGATAGATTACCAATTGGCTTGGCGGTCAGTTGCGTTGTAATATCCTGTTAACTAGCACTGGGAATTGCTTTCAAATTCGATGGCAGAGGTTGAGAACTTAATAGCTTGAGAGCTTAATATAATATCTTTCCAACAATAGGCTATAGGGCTTCATCTCTATAATCTTCATTCCTCTAATGTCGGCTGCAAATTTTAGGTTTTCACATGGCTATCGAGTCATGCCTAGTGTTGATAACGTTATACACCTACATAAATACCTTCCGTTGAAGTATATTTCCAAAGGTAATACCCAGGACTCCAAGAGTATAGGCTGGGACGTGATCTCTTCTTTTACATGGCAACAGGTTGCTATTTATAATTATTCTTAAATCGGTTGAATGACGCAATCCACACTTATTGCTTATTAGCAAATATTTGCATTTATTGTTGTTCAATACGAGTCGGCCAGAGTGGAATTGCCGCCAAATCTTCAGTCATTCGGTTCACGCTCACGTTTAGATGGCTCTTGCAACCGCTTTTCGATCCGTGTGCATCATCCGAGTGTTGAGGTACTCGGATACCATGTTTGAGCATGTGACAACCTCCTCCTCTACTACACAGCTAGGTGTTGTGCAGGCTGTGCGACGACAACCTTGGAAGCATTTTTCCTTGAGAAAGGATAGTTGGACTGGTCGTCCGGGACGTGTGGATAGTCCAAAGGCAAGTGTGGCTACGGCTGCGTACAGTATGAGATCACCCAAAGCTGTATAGCTTGGTGTAAGTTCTGGTTTGAACGAGAAGCCAAGAAGTAAAAGGGTNTTTCTATTGCGGTACTTCAGGGTAGCGAGGCCCCCTTCAATGGGGATTGTCTCTCTCCCTGAGGGGTCGTCAATCAACTTACTTTCGATTGCCAATGGTTGTAGGCAACCCGTCTGATTAAGGTTTCACACCAGGTGCAGACGTTAAACACACAGAGAAATCTACCGACTAAGTGTGAGCGAATAAGCTTCACCGCAGTATGACAAAAGTTGTAAATCCTTTCAAGCTTAGCACAAACACTATCACGATCAACCGAATCGAATGCCTTTGAAAAGTCTAGTAGGACGTTGTATTTTGCATTTTAAAGGACAGATTCGCCGCCGTGTGACTTTCGGCTATCCGAACAAATGCATTTGGCGATGAACGGAAGCATTATGCTGTTGTGGATGCCAGTCAAAGGACATGGAATAAATATATTAGCGCTTGCAACGGCATAAATCGGCAAAACGTCAGTGAAGTGTGCATTTCCTCAACTAAAGCACTCATCAACGAGTGATGCCATTCGAATGCTGCTGTTTTCGAAATAGTCCTGTTTTCGCAACTTGCTTGCATTCGACTTACACAACGTGTATCCCAAAGAGGACTTAAGCCGAATGTGTCATAGTTTACTTTTCTGGTCATCAATAACATTTGAACTCTAACGGATATCGATCTAAAATTTGTCTTAAATATTTATACGAATCAATCATTCAGCCAGCGAAAGCATGGCTTTTTCACATGTTTGCTGTTCAAGTTTATTGGTTTTTTTTTTCATAGACATTTTTCATGTTATTAAACGTAGAAAGTTGAAAAAGAAAAAGAAGCTTAACTGGAAATGTACTGGCGGACATTTGTTATTTCATATGATTTTTCGAAGCGGTGACCAGTCGTAAAGAAACATGTCATATGTGTCTTTCACCTCATTTTCTCATAAAAGTTGCACGAATAGCTTTTATACACATTTTGTGGGAGCCTGTGTCCGTATGGCATTTTACTTTAATGCTTCGTATTTTTGTTGTTGCTTCTCTTTGCCTTTCTGGTTTGTCGTTCTTTTTTTTTTTCGTGTGTTTGTCATCAGCAGACGTAGCGTTTATGAGTTAAGAAAGACCGGAACAGAAAAGCTCATGAAATGTTTTTCTTACTTCCTAGAAAGTACGTAAGAGTTCATAAGGCAGAGCATAATTGTTTGTTCTGTTTGCCTTCTCTTCATGTCTTATTATTTTTTATATATTGTCTTGTTCTTAAGGCCGCTAAAAAACATTCTTGCGGTATGCATTTCAATTTTAATGAACCATCGTTATGAAAAGTGGAAGACACTAAGGACATGTACGCTAATGGCGACTGTCGAAAATCAAAATCCCTTAACTTAAATAATTTTAAATTAATTTTTTAAGGTGCAATGCATTTATGGTGACTCTCTCTTGCAGAATGCATGGACGCATAAAACACATAGTTTTTAAAAAACACTCAAGCTTTTAGATATCCTACGAACACCAAAATCGACTCAAAAACATTGCGCCACAGTGAAATTTCATTACGATGCTATTTCTGGAGCAGCGGTAACGTGGGGCCAAAAACATACATCTCTGAAAAGGGTCACAATCTCAGCAAGAAAAACATCTGTTATCTAGGGCAAAAAACTCCTGGTATTTCCAGAGTGAAAGAGGATTGAGTCATCTCTTGGGTTACAGAAATTTCTTCATTGTCTTCCTTTATTCTTTTTTTTGTTTTTTAACTTTGTCTAAGCACTCACGGGTTGGTCTTTGTACACGTAGGTAGGTGCGGTGATGGTCAGAAAAGATTACATGTAAAGAAGAGAAAAAAGAAGGAGTAATGTTTGTATATGACCAACTGAAAGGGGAATAAAGAGGCGACGGGAGAAACCACTATAGGTATATTGTCCCAACTGTAGATAAACTGCTTAAGAATCGAGCGGTCGATAGAGTTCTCGATATGGATGCACCAGAAACAGAAATATTTGAAGAATGTACAGCACTGTTACTTGGTTCGGTTTTAAATGGTTGCGATTCTTGTATGTTTGCATACGGAGCGACGAGAGCTAAGAAAACGGTTAGAATGCTTGGGAAGCGCACTTAGCCTGGCATAAATCCTGGTTAATAGCTCCGTATATGCCCAGGAGATAGTGATGCATTTGCTGCTACGCTTAAGTTATGGGAAGCTAAAAATGGAGTTATTATGAGTGATTTGTTTCGAATCTCAATATTTAGGGCGAAGCAATTGCTTGAATTATTGTCACTGGACAACTCCAATTGGACGCAGCGTTCCAACGATGTTAATGCGGAAAGTATCCCCTCTCAAAAAAAAAAAAAAAAAATCCTCTTAATTCGAGTTCCTGTACGATGCAAAACTCTTCTCAAACAGCCATTCCTCGACGTTACCTTACAGATAACAATTACCGGGACCGAGTCGAGGTCTCGGGTACGACGATACGATGTTTGCAAAAGTAGTTTATATCTCATTTCATATAATCGCTCCTTTGCAATAGTAGATGAACAAGTTGGTGCGTTAACGTAAGGAAACAGGAGGAGAAAGGAAATGCGACCAATCGTACACACCGCTCACACATTGTTCGACAATCGCCTTCTAAAAAACACTGACAAGAAGACTGGCCTCATTTTACTGTTGCTTTAAAACACAATTCGTCGCGTCGTCTCAGTGAATCAATGCTTCAGCCGTACTGACAAAATAACGAACCAAATTGAATGCATTGGTCTTAAACGTGTTTGAAATTCACATTAAATTGTTCGCACGCATGTTGCACGAAACATTTTCACATTTCAATTTGTTTTCTACGCAAAATGAAACACATATGAGATATTTACGGTCACACTATCCACCACGGGTCGTTCAATATGAAGCCATTGATTTCTCGGTCATTTCCGGTGTTCTGCGTTCACATTTAAACGAAACTATTCACTGCTATCTCTCATCATCATTCTACCTGATGGAGCAAATTGTTCATCATCTTCATCGCCTTTTCTTTTCTTTGTTCCCTTACCTTACCAAATAATTGTGTTTAATAGCAATGCCATCTTCTTCTTCTTACTTACCATCATGAAACAAGTAACGGATTGTTTATTTTCTACGTTACGTCAAACAAGTACTGGTGGTTAACGTGTGCTGGTACGTAGGTTTGTTTCATGCGATGTTAAACGGTTTCTCTTTTCTATTCTCGACTCCCTTTGTATTTAAGTAACTGTCTCACTGATTACTCCTATTATAGGCATACGGAAGAACATATGCGAACCAAAAATTCGCGATTCAAATTGCGTTAAAGACACTGTGAGGACCCAAAGTCATACCCTCGTTTTGGCCTCACGGACTCTCCGTCTCTGGGGAGGGGGAGTACTAAAATAAGAATAGCTTAAGATAGAATAAGTAATAGCTTAGGAATAGATTAGTAATAGAATAAGTAATAGCTTAGGAATAGATTAGGGATAGCATAAGATAGAGTAAATATAGGTTACAAGTAGGTTAGAGAAAGTTAGTTTTAGTCAGTCGATGCTTGGCTCTCGAGCCGCCAAGCAGTCAACGCTGGGCTCTCGGACCGGCAAAGCATAGAAGTTATTTTGTTATTCCATTTGTAACATCGCGAAATATCATGAACTAGTGATTGAGAGTAAACGACCAGCAACGACAAAGTTGCGATCTGATAATAAGAAACCTTCAGTAGTAGTGAAGAAAAATTAAACGGTGAACTATTTCATTGAACCGAAATAATTAAGTGAAGTGGCTTTAAGATTAACCTCATTGTGAAGAAAAGAGTCAAATCAAATGAATTAATAAAAGGAGAACCAAGTGCCTGCAAATATAAATTTTCTTGTGTTTGCTTTCCTTCCCTGAGCCGCTGAGCTGCCCCAGCCAAAGGAAAGGGACGAAACATCCTCTCCACACTTACACTTAGACGCTACAAAATATGTCTATAATAATTGCGTCATTGCGTCAAACAACTTTCATGGTGTTTTGGAAGATTTCCACAAACATTTTTTACCTCTTTTTCGCTTTTTTTTTTGCTTTCGGTTCACGCATTCTTATGAAAAACAAAATGAAAATGCAATTTCAAATTAAACTGGCTCGCCGCATTTGTTATTGTTATTGTTATTATTCTCATTATAATTTTCCTGTAGTTTGATGAAACACTCGAATAGATGAACAATGGAGCAGTATTAAGCCACACACAGGCTTTCAATATCAAATGAAAGGTTTAACGATAAAACCATTACGATGTCTAATGAAACGTTCACCACGTCTGACACATACGTGTCGAATGAACATATGTTTAAGTATACGTACGTACACCCGAATTCAATACATTAAAAACAACAAAAAAAAAAAAAAAAGAAAAACAGAATCGCGTATCAGAAACTGTTGTTTCGCAAAAGCAAAGCGAAGAGCTCGAAATTTACACATATGTCCTGATGCGAATTTGGGATACCCAGTGTGGGTGAAAATTGTTGAATTTTTTCTTTACAAGAATAGAGCGAGAAGCGAGAAGAAAAGCAATTTTTAAATATCCTTTCTAATCCATCCATCCATCCATTCTTTCCATCCTTTTCATTCCACAATTTCTTTCTTTCGATGACTGCTTAGTTTAGCTTAGTTTGAAATTCAATATAAAACGTCTATCAGCTAAAAGTTGATAGTAAATGTTTAACCCTTCAAGCTTTCAAGTGGTTTTTATAATCAACTTTTATCCATTTAAATGGACAGATGAACGGACCTGATTAAATGAAGTTCAAAACCTAACTCATGCTCATTTTGCATAGATTTCGATGAAAGTATTTCTTCGTCTCGCATATGAAATAACAAAATTAATATGTCCGTCCCCCTTACTTCCGGCGATGGACGATGTGTGTGTGAAAGAGTATTAGACCTACACAACATAACGGAAATTTTAAATGCCATATGAACTGTGTGCAGATGCGATAACCAAATGCATGTGTATGTAACCACAACAAGCATATAAAGCATTGTCACACAATTAAATGTGAAGTTTACTAGAATAGTTATGTGGTCAATGCCTAGGCACATACATACGTTGCTTACATTCATTCCGATTGAAAATTGTGATACATATATGTAACCTTAATGTCCAGGAAGTTTTTCTAAAATTGTCAACCTTTCAATAAAACGAACGCTCTCACGTTTGGTTTTTATAAATAACAGCAACAAAACCAATATATGTCAAAATTGAAAATTCTTTCTTGCCAATGCTTGCGCTTTCTCTGATCACATTCAGCAAGAGATGAAATAACTCGTACAATATTACATCATATTAAATAAAACACGTAACGAAATTGTATTCGGCTATTACCGAATATTTTGTATGTGTCGACTTTAAGCTTCAAAAAAAAAAAAAAAAAAAAAAACAGGAAGAAACGAATAATAAAAATTTTCGTAACACGATGGGCGTGGTTGCTTTTTTCCATTTTTACAGAAGAGATGTTGAAAATCTTATCGGGAATCTTTTGCAGTTTACAAGCGATGAGCAAAAAATCCAGATAGCATGGTAGGCGTGTCCTTTGACCGATTTAGTACATATTTAGATTTCATTTTGACAAATATAAAGCTGATATCTGATGACGAAGGAATGCTTGCCACAAATACTGCATAGACAGACAGACGGGCGTGTGGAAAGACGGCCGCACTTACGTTCATCCCGAATTTGATGAATGCATGTGCTAAGGCCAAATTTTGCACTAAAATCTCTTATTAATGAAATGACTGCCGTAGACACTTTTTCTTAGCTTCAAAAGAGTTTCTATTATAGTTTATATCGATATCCTCGAGGTCATCGTTAGGGAGATTTTGGTGTGCAGTGAAGAAGTTTTGGTTTCAAGAGTCATTTTGAGAATTACACTTCTTCCTCTCTCTTTTGTTAGGCATTACGCCAAACAGAACGATATTTTATTGACCGCGGAAAATTAACGGAATGAATAGAGAATTTACGATGTGCAGTAATCTAAGTAGACGAGACCAACCAACCACACGATAAGATTTGTTACCAGAAACTTTCGCAATATCTAGGCAAAGGTTAACTTCGGTGAGCATAAATTATTAGGTCGAGCCATATGTTTATGTCTGCCTCCTATAAGTCACCGGGACAAACGAGTTTCTTTTAGTCATCCATAATAAATTGATTTGTCTTATGCATGTTGTATTAAAATGTTACTCGCAACTCCCACAATGGCGTGAAAAAGTATATGCTCATCATGTGCTCATCATCGCAAATTCAAGAAGAGACAAAAGTGCTAAGGCATACACACAGTGAAAACATATGCAGTATATCGGTTCCGGTGCGACTTTAAAGGAAGAATTAATTTTAAAAGTTCTTTCGATCTTGACGACAAATGCTTAAAAACGATATTGTTTGACAAAGACCACGCCGATCAACGATGGATATGAGCAGCAAGCAAAGTGGAATACATCGTAATTAAGTCTATGTTTGCCACAACTTCAGATTAACGAAACGATTTGAATTATTTGAACGACATATTCACTATGTGCTCCTTCTATGCACATGTCGATATATGATATTTCGTTGGTAGGTATTCTTCCATTCCAAAAGCTAAAGCTGTTCTAATCATATTTTCATATATTTTATCCGTACCTTTCTTATGGAAGGTATAAGTGGCTTACGAGATTTCATTGCCTCCATTTCCATCTTCGAAGCTTTCTTCGCTTTATACAATTTGGTCTTACCGGTGTTGATTAAATGCGTGGCAGTGTTTGGAATTTTGCGTGGAAAAATAAAATAAAATGCAATTTAAAAATTAAAAAAGAATAAGTATTCGACATATTTTTCCTATCAAACATAACCTTTGATGGCGCCATAAATAACCTCGTATTCGTCTATCATCGCCATTCATCTCAAACGATCGTTTGTAAATACACGCAAGACGCATATCATATAAAATTGTTTTTCCCATTTTAATAAGAAAAAAAAAAAAAAAAGCAAAAAAAGTACTTAAAAATTAAATCTTCCGGCAAAATCTGAAACATTTCAGTTTCTTACATTCAATCATTTCTCAGTGACATTTCGTTTCTCCGCCTCCAGTTAGAAATGAAAATGTCGTTATTGAAAAAATCAAAGTACACACACACAAGTGCAACAATAAAAATTGAAAGGAAAAACAATAGGGAAGAAGAAGAATAAGATATTCAGCTTAAAACGAATCCGGTAATGAAGTACGAGCAGAGCACGGGCAATAATCGCAAATGGACCAAAGGTATCGTAAATGGCTTGTCTTTTCCACCCTATTTTCGAGTTCATAAAATGATTAATCCTTTTATGAAATTATGTTGTGCTATATTAATGCAGTTGTTTGCTTTTATAGTTAGCTGTAGATATGCCTATGCAAAGGCAAGAGGATTTAACCTAAAGATCTAAAGCATGTCGAACTTCGTTTATTCAATTTTTTCTACTGAGGAAAAACAGATGGAGAGAAAAAATAAAATTTTAATCGAATTATTGTTTAACAATAATTAGGGAAACCGGTACGTTAGAGAGCTTTTCATAACTAGTAGTTCGGATGATATCAATATTTCCTCGATTAGTAACTAAAATCTTATGACATCCATTGAAATTTTGCATCGGATTTATTGTACTTCTCTTCGAAGATTTCCTTAACGAAAATTACTTTTTTCATCCCTTGATCGAAAATGCAAAAAATCGCGATAAAAGGCCGAAACTTGTTAACCTAGTATGTTAGGCATATCTCTCAAATTATGTTTTCATATAGACATGATTCGTTCTTATCGGGATATATATGTCAAGATCAAGAATATATACAGTTTTTGGGATATCTGAACCTTCCTACTGGGCATTGTAAACATTCTGACAAAATGATTGTAATCCTCATCCTTCGGTGATGGGTGTAGAAAAAATGTAGTTTTTAGAAATGACTAATAGGAACACGCCTAACATTAAAATTTCAACTTTCTACAGAGTTTTTAAAATTTGTTGGGAAACGTGCCAAACTTGTGATAAGAAAATGTTTCGTCAAATTTGTTCACGTCACTCCTCCTGTCAATTGCACGACACCAATACAATGTTTTAATATAATATATCACAAGCTTTCTTCACATTTTTTTTCTCTCGATATATTTTCGAGATTAGATGCAAAAAAGAAAATCTAGTGATTACTACGCAATTCATATACTTATTGGATAGTGGAAAGCGCATTACTTTTCTTACTTCAAAAAGTAAAACAAAAAAACTCATCTATAGCCCACACACACACACACACACACACACACACACACATACACACATAAACATATAATTAAAAAATACAATAATAATTTCATTATTGTCGGTGAAGGTCGTTTGTGAAAACACGTATGTGTTCATACGAGAAAATATTGTTGCGGAAAAGAAAACGCGAAAACTTTTCACCGAACTCTCTCGCTAAAAAATGAAGTCTAACATGGAAGAGACAGCATATGTACATTTCACGCACAAGGACAAGTTTTTTCGCTTATATACGAAATGCACGAACTGTTTTCAACGAATCTTTAAGGTCCACTACCTAAAATGATTCTTTTTAATTTTTTGAAGACATCTTCCATAAGAGTACCAAGGTCACTAATCAACTAAATGCATTTAACTTCTAACTGTCAATCATATGTGAGAAGTGAATACTTGTTTTGTAAGGTGAATTTCTCTTCTGCAGGCCAAAGGAATGATGTAGTAGCGACATGAACAGCAGAGAGAGAGATAAATGCTTGAGCAAAAAGTGCTGGTAAAAACAAGAAAGACAGAGGGAAGTATAGAAGAAGACACGTAAGCGTAAGTAGGCAAAGAAGATAGATGAACGGGCGGACATGAACAGCAGAGAGAGAGATAAATGCTTGAGCAAAAAGTGCTGGTAAAAACAAGAAAGACAGAGGGAAGTATAGAAGAAGACACGTAAGTGTAAGTAGGCAGAGAAGATAGATGAACGGGCGGACATGAACAGCAGAGAGGGAGATGGATGCTTGAGCAAAAAGTGCTGGTACAAACAAGAAAGACAGAGGGAAGTATAGAAGAAGACACGTAAGTGTAAGTAGGCAGAGAAGATAGATGAACGGGCGGACATGGACAGCAGAGAGAGAGATGAATGCTTGAGCAAAAAGTTCTGGTACAAACAAGAAAGACAGAGGGAAGTATAGAAGAAGACACGCAAGCGTAAGTAGGCAGAGAAAATAGATGAACGGGCGGACTCATAAGTCGAAAGATAGATACGCACGGAGGAACATTCGAACAAATTCGAACATTTGATCTTCTGATGCCTACTCTTTAGCACTCCTTAGCATATGTAATACGAAAACTAACATAAGTTATTAGGGGCCAAAAAAATTTCATTATTAGCTTTATTAGTATATGTTATGGCTAAAAATATTGTGCTAAAACTTTCCACGTTGTTCAACGTTCATCATAAAGTAATAGGAAAAGAAAAGTCGACTAACAATAGTGGGGGAGTGTTTTCTATGCACCCGTCAATAATAACTTGGATATTAAACGGTTAATAAAACAATTATTTAAAAGTACAAAAAAGAAAAGACGAAAACAAAAAACACAAAAAGTAAAAACGTAAACTTATGTATGCAATTACGAATACATCGTATTATGGAAACAAAAAAGAAAACCGTTTTGTGTTTATTTTGTTTTTTGGTATTTTATTGCGAAAGGAGAAATTTATGCTTTACCACTGAATGTTAAACACATGGTAGAAAAGTACAAAAAAAGTTTATAAAATTCATCCCATGTTAGTTATAAATTTACCTATAGCGGAAAAAGTGCAAAAAAAAAATACAGTCGCCTCGAGTAGAATCTACGGCACCCATCACTTACCGTACATGAATAATTTTAGATTGGGAAGCGGCTGAATTACATGAAAACGAAGTGAGATTAGGTAACAAATTTCCCTTCCCCCGATCATCGCCAAAAAGAATATTTTTAGAAAAAAATAATACGAATTTCGAAGTACTCTCCGGGCTCAGTCAAGTTAAGAAGCTTGTCTTCGGGAAATCAATGAAACCTACGTCAAATATTCGACATTAAAAATATGATTTTTGAAGCGTGAATTTCAGAAGCGTACCTATACGGATAAAAACCGAAATTATTCCATCCGCGCTTTGTCTCACCTCCTTTGCATAGAACTGAGCGGTTGAGGAATAATAATAAACTTAGTACAGTAGAGAATGAGAATATAAAAGCATAGCTAAGAAGTCAAGTAATTTCTCTTTCAAGTGATTTTATTTATTATTATTGCTTTCTTTCACATAAAAAAAGCGTAACGATGGAAAACAAAAAGTTTTACTATGTTAATGAACTTTTTGTTTGTTTATGCAAAAATACCATAGAACGGTGTATCCTACTAATGCACTTGGTCTAGTTGTACCTAACCGACCGCTTATATTTTATCCAAAATTTAAATCATTTATATAAAGTGGATGAGAGGGAAATTTTGACCCAACCCCCACCCATTTTTGTCCCTCAGACTGTTCACATGTTCCCTTGCCTCGTGTATTTAGATGGAAAGTGGAAACTTCTCATACACTCTCCGAAACTTCATTAATATGTGCCCGTCCGAAAGGTGGACCTGTAATGTGTAGGTTATACTACTTGATATTTGAAATTTTCCGAAGAAATTTCTTCTCAAGGCATTGGGCCCAAATGGCCTAAAATCAATGTCACCAGAGAGAGACAGAGGGACAGACATCACGATCTTCATGCACCCATCTAATTTATATATATAAAGTAGTGAATATTGAATTTGCCTTTGTTACAGTCAACCGTTAGAGTTATTATTGAATTTTCATTTATGATAAAATTTGACGATGCATACCCGCCTGCAATTATTGAAGTCCACGAAAAGTCGAAAAGTTAATACTCACTGCCTTTAGTCGAAATTTAGCGCCATGGATCTGGTGTGCAGGTAAGATAATGAACGCATTTTGCCCGCACACACGCCTACAATCGCCTACGATGAAATTACCCTGAGAATTATAAACAAATTAAAAATAATATCAAAAGTCAACTTGAAAATCGTTACAAAGTTCCGACGAAACAAACTGTCACGATTTCATATAATGTATGCGCGACTTTTACAGTTTTCCTTTTATTTGCGGCTGTTCAAGCTCCGCCGTAAGGTGATATAAATTTCGTGCGTATATTGTTCGTGTTGCGCAATAAAAATTATTTTTCCTTTTGTTCTTTACTTGCTTTTTTTCTTCTTCTTAGTTTGGTTTAAATAACTTTTTTCGTTTTTTTTGTTTTTTTTTTTTTTTTTTTTTTTTTTTTTAAATTTTGTTTGTGTCTCTGGGCATTTGCTTTATGTTACAAAAAACACGTTTGTAATACGCCACAAATCAATGCTTGAAGCAAAACGAAAACTTTGCTTACATGCTTTCACAAATTTTCCAGCATTTATTATGACTGAGTCACTCGATGCATTGTGAGATTCTATTATGAAAAACTGCGACGATGTCAAAGTTTTATTCCGAAACTTTTTAATATAAAGATTTAAAGAAAAGCATTTGATTTAATGTCTTCAAGTTAATGCCGCAAAAAACATGTTCAAAAAATATAAAAATTTTATATATGAAAAACATGTCTTACTGTCTTTCTAAAACCCCTATATCGATTCCTTTTCCCCCTCCTTGGTAACAGTAGGCAAAGTAAGCAGGAAAAGGATCGTTCGAATAGATATCGAATGTTTCATATATCGATTGTATTGCTTGGCGTCTTTAGATTAATTTTTTTTCTCATAAATTTGAAGTTATTGCAGAAAACCTATTTAAACGTTAAAGAATTCATTTTGCTTATAATAACTTTTTAGTCATTTTGAAGATTTCTTTTAATATTCAATTGAACACATCCCAGCATTTTATCCCAAGCTTTGTGACCGTCGATAGCCCCAGTATAAATAATAAACTAATCAAAAGTATGTAAATGTAACTGCATGAGGAAGAGATAAAGGTAAGAAACACGTGATGATTTAATGTGCCCATCACCGAAACATGGAAGCATGCTAATTGAGTCTTCCCGTTCCAAAAATATTCATCACAGATCCCTTAAATTTGATATATTCTTGTCTGCCCTTTCGGACAAACTAAGTTGCCGGTGCTCATCTGGTGGCCTTCCATCTGCAGATCTATGCATAATTGATGGATGATGGATATTAAACGTACGTCCTAAAGCAAATCTGTTAGTTTCCTCACAAGAGCGTCCCCAAACGTTTTAGATAATAGGCAATAGGTGGCCAGGGAAATTCATTTCACTTAAGGCTGTTATGAAGAGTAAGTTTTTTCTTCTCGCTTCGGGAGAACCAAAACAGCGTAAACCATCACCCATTTGCTTTGGAAGCAGTTGCTCAACCTGCTTAACTACTGAACGAATGGTCGCTTTAAAGGTATGCTCAACCTACTTAACTACTGAACGAATGGTCGCTTTAAATGCATGCTCAACCTACTTAACTACTGAACGAATGGTCGCTTTAAATGCATGCTCAACCTACTTAACTACTGAACGAATGGTAGCTTTAAAT
>KK502401.1:1028868-1090288 GCA_000688735.1 Glossina austeni
ATGCTCAACCTACTTAACTACTGAACGAATGGTCGCTTTAAAGGTATGCTCAACCTACTTAACTACTGAACGAATGGTCGCTTTAAAGGTATGCTCAACCTGCTTAACTACTGAACGAATGGTCGCTTTAAATGCATGCTCAACCTACTTAACTACTGAACGAATGGTCGGTTTAAATGTATGCTCAACCTGCTTAACTACTGAACGAATGGTCGCTTTAAATGTATGCAAACACACTATCAACGTGTGTACAGTGCGAGTTTAATGTAAATCTCTCCACTTTACTTACGTTACATTTATTGCTAAACAGCAGAACTTCCTATAACATGCTTTCTTAAAAGACTTATAACATGGCGGACAAATTGTGATCGTGTTTATAAAACACGCTAAAAGAATGGAACAAATGTTACGATTTTATGACTTTTTGACTCCAATAATTAATATAACGTTGAAGTCCATAAAAGAAAACGTAGTTTTTGTGAAAAAAGGAAAGCATTTATGTGTTATTTGAAATACTTTGGTCTCCGCGTCGCCGGATTACTATTCTGGAAAATGCAAAAACAGTTAAGACGACAACAACAAAGTGTGAAAACAAGGAAAATTTCCTTTCTTTTAGGGCCAAAATCCAAGCTTATTACTGATCTCAACAACAAGAAAGTTTTACTCTACAAAACCATTCTAAAGTCAGTACAGGTGTGCGGGATCCAGCTACCGGCGATATCGAGCCATTCAAGGACTGTGGATATATCAGTAAGGACATCAGTTTAAGATCTTAAGACTAATCACAAACGCTCCTTGGTTTGGGCGCAATCATATCTTACCTACGGATCATTATGTCGTGAAAGTTAAAGATGAAATAAAACGCTTTAACAGACTAAGCCTTCACTCTAATATTTTATCTGTAAACTTATTACGTGACAGTATTCTACCTCCCCTTCATATAGCAGCCACGTTATTGATACTCTTAATGTTTACTCTGAACCTGAAGTCGAAAATTAAACAAATACGTCTTTGTTAAATCCACTGGAATCTAACTATCACCTAAAGTTGTTGTTTTGTTAATTGATTTGCTAAATGTTGCATCGTAAGTGATTTGCGAATAAGAAAATTTTGAAAAGGAGGGAAAGAATTGTTGTATTTGATAATCCAAGTGACTCGTTCACCACAGATTTATATAACACGGAACGAATGTGCTGTAGGGATGGTCGACTGTATATAACGGGTGCGAATGGCGCTGGCTTAAGTGTTAAGTCACATTAACGCCATAATTGCTTATCTTCCTCAAGCTCAGTGCTGCTAGTGAAACATTTCGTTGATATTAAAGCGATCGATATCGAGAGATTTTACTTCTTTCGTATTTAATTTCTCGCTTCTCTTTTTATAAAATTTTATTATCTTTTAATAAAATAATTGATAACATTTTTTGCATATATGTATGTATGTATGTATTGTTATTTTCGTCAGATAAATGTTTCGCTTCTGCCTCAACTGTTGTAAAATTTCATTAAATTATGCGTATAATAATACATATGTAACTTGTTTATTGTGAAACCAATTGAAGCATTAATAATATTACCGTTTGCAGGATACATACATATATGCAAACTGAATATGAACCAATATATGCGAAACGAAACAAAAAAAAACAATTAAAAATAAATGCACACATCTCACACCGACAAATAAACGGATCAAACATATGGGTAAGCGTATGTTCAATAGTCTAAAAAATATCAAGCTTAAAGGGAAAGACGGTGTTGTTTATTGTACTCTACACTACTTGTGATACAAGAGTGTTAGGATTAGGTCTGTACGGATGTATGCAACATGCAGAACGACTGCCTGTTATTACACCGACCGTCTGTCTGTTTATTATATCCGTGTCTTTCCGTCGGTTCGTCTGTCCATCTTGTTTGCTTATGCTTATACTACAAGTCGCCCTTTCGGAAATATCTTAACGATTCGCGGTGTATCCAACGACATGTTTTGACCGCTATAACAATCTATTTTGAAAAACCGTGATATGAATGACGGGATTAAGCAAAGTGTTGGGCCTTGTCCCACAACAGTTATTTTATGTGTGTGTGTATGAACAAATTGAATCAAATGAATCCGTGGAAACTGATCTCCTAAAGGCTTAATTTTTGTTATATATATATATATATATATATATGTGCATATATCCTATGCAGGTATTGTGATGTTTCACAAGCATCACCGGCCAGTGACATTTTCACAATTGAAAATAAAAAAATTCCATACAGTTCTGCACATACAATCTGCATAAAATCTTGTTCAGTTTTTCAAAACATACTTTGTGTATATGTTGTCCGGAATATATTCGCGTTTCAAAAACGATACGAAACGAAAAAAATGATAGGGTTCTACTTTATTTTTCCACAAATTGATGGCACTGTACTGAGTTATCGAATGAGATGTGAGCTGAATTTGATAATCCAGTGATCCAGTGATTGTTTGGATTAGTTTCGTTTAGACGATACTAAAAGAAAAGAAAGAGCTCGGTTTGAAATTTGTGACCTTTAATAGCTTTCTGATACTTTAGGCGTTAATCCGTCCAGAGTGAGTAGCCAAAAACTTGACAGTTGATGTTATGCGACTGTAACGCAGTCTACTTTAGGGTAAATTAAAGACATAAAAGAAAATTCGCGTTGCGTCCTACTTCGTAAAGGACATTTTGATGAATGAATGAATATATTAACAAAAAAGTGTTGCTCTTTTTTTTGTTATTTAGCAAACCAAATACTTTCTACATAAAATACATTTTAGTTTACGACAAGTTTTTTTCGCAATAAATTGCTATACAACTTGTTAGGTATTTTTGTCTTTTTGCCTGCATTAAGAGAGAAGGCCTTTAACTGTACGCTTCTTTGAGGTATATTCGCTTCGAATTTTGCAAGACAAATTAAATACTTTTATGTAATAAATATTATTAACGATTTTTGCTTAAACAACAAGACAGGACAACAAGACAAGAATTTCACAAAATGAAATCATTTTTAGAATTAAGGAATTTAAGAATTGTATGGGCGTGGCTGATTTTTTTCAGTATCGTAGAGTATACATGGAAATTTTTATAGTGCGTCAGTTTCTATTTACGAGTAATGAGTGAAACCTGAGAAAGCTGAGCTGAGGAGGGCGTGTTCTACGACCGATTGGGCGCGTTGTCAATACAAACTTGTTTGCAACAACAAATTTTATAGTTATAGCTCCAGTTTTTCGGTGAAAAAAATTGTTATCATAGATTTTACATAGACAGGCCGATGGACAGATAGACAACTGGTGTTAATTCAAAGTTTAAAGATTGTCAAGGAAGTATGTGGGGCTTCTGAAGCCTCCTTCTGCGTGTTGTAAACGGTTTGACAAAGTGAATTTACCTCAATCCTTCGGTGATGATTATAAAAAGAAATAACATAAATGCATGTTGATTTTCTTTATACAAAATAACAATAATGCACATGCAGCATGACATTGCAACAAAGAAATCATGGAGTTATTGCAAAAAGTAATTTAAGGCTCATACTATCTTGCTGAACAATGTTCCTTGAGACTATCTTGAAAATAAAGCATGTGGACTAAAATGAAGTTGGAATGTTTTCTTTGAAAAGAACAACAACAAGCTGACCTGCAAATCATTGCTTATGAAAAAAAGCAAAAATATTATCAATTATATTATTACTGTTTATGAAATTATTATCATATTTATCTGATAGTGCGTTGTAAATGAACTAAAAACTAAAACAAGTATAATAGTTCCATACTCCCCGCAGCGATTCTTCTAAGTCAACAATGTATAGAAATGAAGTTTATTTTTTTTCTTACACTGCATTTGTCGCAATTTGTACACTCATGTCTTACATAGCCCTGTTAAACTTTTGCACTAAGTTCTAAATGAATAACTGAAACGGATGGCGTATTATACCTTTTTGCTCAATGCAGGCGAGTTTGTGAAAGGATCATCAGGAGTACATTGAAACCCTATATGTGATCTTCAGTCAAGGTTGTATATACATATATGCAAAAATGTAGACTTCAATTCCCATTCTTCGCAGTTATGAGCTCTTGAACAAAAAATATCAGACAAACGCACGCCCACATGAAGAGACGAGAAATATAAATCGTTTACCTAGAACACATCCATTTTACACGTTTTTCGACGAATATTTCTGATTAGTACAATTGTTGTGTGACTCGTATGAAAAAGTTCAGCTTTCAAATCCCAACCCAATAGCTGACCTATTAACGTGTATACGAGTATAGTTCGAGCAGTTCGGGACTTGACAAAGCAAGCACAACGAACTTGGGAAAAAAGTATTTATGTTTTCCAGGAATATCTTCTGTTAGATCGATACAGTTTTGTCAACAGCGTCATATGCCGCTTCATAGTGAGATGAAGCAAACTTTTCAAAATAGTCATTAACCGCAGACTTCATCTCTTCTATAAATCTCGCGATCAACGTGTGCGAGGGAACAAACAGAAACTTTAAACAGCGCAGCAACGTATGTGAAACCAAAAGCAACATCTCCTTCGCGTTAGTTTTTTTTTTCTTTTGTTTTTTTCAAGATAATCAATGAAAATTGTACCAAAAGCATCTTAAACAACTAAGAAAATTATATTCAGCCGTGACCGACTCTTATCCACCCATCATCGTTATCCGAACTAACTAAACTACATATTTATATTCTCTATAACATTGGATGGGCGCGGCTGATTTTTTTTATACCCATCATTGAAGGAGGCGGAGTATATTCATTTGGTCAAAACGCTTGCAACGTCCCGAGAGAAGGTTCAGAGACCTATTTGTCATTTTGAACGATGAATTGCAATGCGTACGAAACGCATCATAAAAAAAAAAATTAGAAGAACGTGCGTCTTAAAGAATCCTGATTTCAGTTTTCAATCTCTTTAGGCCAAACTTGAAAAGCATTTTCGATTTGAAAACCAATTTATTTAAAGGGATTATCGTACAGTTTAGCGACTAGGATGCCGGGTTTGACGCAGGTTCAATATCTGATGCGGTTAAATCATAATTTATATCTTCCTGCAAACTTACGGTATGTCTGCTGAAATCCGTACTCGCAGTCAGTCTCTTGTCTCAATAATTTCACTTTTTTAAAAAAAAAAAAAAAATATATATATATAGTGGATGATCTACAGAGTAGGGTTTCAGAATAAAAATTTATCTTTCTGAAAGCTTTAGCATGTCCGAAAGACTGGAATGTTGGCTTCTTCTTCTTTAAAACTTTTCATAACGCGGTTTGTACACCGTCTTCTATCAGTAAATTCACACCCACAGTGCATGATAATTAGTAGAAATTATTTAGTTGTTTACTTGCGTGTGATTATAATTTAAAAGTTTGTATATTTTGTGTCTTTGCGATTTGTGTGATTATTTAAGTAGAGCGTACGAGTTGAAAGCGAAAGTCCGCCGAAACGGCTCAATTCAAGCAATTCCCAACTCGACAAAGATGCTATAAAAAAGCTATTATCCCTTAAAAATCAAAACACACCAATCCGCAATTAACTGTTGTATGCATGTTGCAAGAAGAAAATAATTATTCGCCTGAACATCTCCCGTGGGCTTTAAACGTCAACTATTTTCATATTTCACTCTCAACATACATAAAAGGATTTATGACAAATTTCAACTTCAGATAACTGATCGCAGAGAAAGCTCGCTATGCGGAAAGTAATAATGCTTCACATGTTCCTTTTATAGGCGGTTCTAAAAAACCTTACAGGCATGTTTAAAGTACCCGGAGAGCATAACATCAATAAACCATTTAACTTTATTAAGGCGACTGAACTTAGCATTTAGGCCACAATTTTCAAAAAAAGAAGAGCCGTTAGTCTCGGTTCCTAAAGTTTATGGCACTTTTTTAGTCCTGGAATTCATTAGCCCAGCTAAAGTTAATTACTATAACGATAAGAATGTTATTATTTTACCACGGGTTTCTTTAGTACGCAGCAAATGCCCTCACTTCGGTGAGTTTTCAACGTCTAATATTCAATCAGCGAATTTAACGGGAAATTGGGATTTTTAGCCTCATTGTTGTGAGAACATTTTTCAATCATTGAATTGTGACAGATAGCTGAACATACGCGAATCCCAACGGATGGATAGACATTTCGATTCACAATTTCAATATTTATTTTCCTGCGTTACAAATAAAAAAAGAATATTTAACCTTAGAAAGCTAACAAATTATTGAGCTTACTTTGATGCTACAGACAGGTTTAATCACCACCCATGACATTGAGGAATCAATGCAAGAATTTATAAAGTTTAAGCTCGCAAAGTCTTTTCACATTTTTCATCTTGCGTAATAAAATACCTGCACTTTTCATTATTTATTTATTTATTTATTTATTTTAATTCAAATTGGTTACAAAATCAGTTTCAATCAATGATTATAGTAAAGTGCATATAAAATTTCAAGGACATTATTCATAGTCAACTTCATAAAGTACTTGAAGAGCTATGATAAATATTTAATAATAATAATAATAATAATAATAATAATATGAAAATATAATATAAAATAATGAACTGCTATAACAAGACGGCAGCCGAATTACGTAAACAGTTGTGATTAAAATTCAAAAAAAAAGAAAAAAAGAAAAGAAAATCAATATTAAATCACTTAGGCTAAGATCTTCAGCAACCATCTGGCAACCAGTGGTACTGAACATATCTGGATGAACTTGCGAAACTACCGATACTTTAAATTCGCCACTAAATGTAATTTAAAGACATCGGCAGCTCGCGAAAATCGAGGACAACCCATTTGATATTTACAAACAACATTTAGTTTTTTGCAAAGCGCCCTGAAAGGGTTAAAAAGTACGCAATCATACCGGCATTAGTCAAGCTTTATGAATACGAAATTTCTTGAAGATCGATTAGGGACATTAGGCTTAGGGTTTATCGTTCAATACCGTCATTTGTCAGCTTAACTAAGAAGAAGAAACCTAACATGAATTGTAGTAGCAATTTATTGTCATAGGGTGGCAAGGGGACTAAAGGATCCCATCCCAAAATTCCTTAAAGCGAAGAGTTGAAATTGCTTCTGAGCTGATTCTGTTGAATCGACATAAAACCTGCAGGATGATGACCTCAATACGGAGGCATATTCCAATGTAGGCTCCATCAAATGCATGCATAAAATTTTAGTAACATATAGATCGTCAAACACTTTTGACCATCTTGTAATAAAGGCGGGCGTAGTCCTCGGCCTATTTATGGCGAGCTCAATGTGTGCATTGAAACGTAACTTTTGGTCGAATACAACGACCAAACGATCGCACGTCTCCAGCTTTGCCTGTTTTTACGAATCAATAAAGCATTCCGTAGACAATGTGTGGGCTGTAATGAGCTATATATATATTATGTAAAAATTACTGAAATTTTTTTTTTTTCATTACAAATATACATAAATATCTATAATAAAATGCTATCCATACATGCAAAAATTGTAAAAAATTTATACTTAACTATGCTTGAATACGTATACGTTTTTAATTAGTTGTCGCGTAAAGCAACAACTATTTTGATATTTTTTAATTACTGTCGATTATATTCGATTAAATTTAATGGTTTCATAAGAGTGAAAGCATTTGCCAAAATCATAATACAATTGTCTTTTGTATCCGTTAATCAAAATTCAGTTAATACAAATTGAGTAAAATATAAAGTATAGTAAACTGGCATAATGTATATGGGCATGTATATAAATACATAAATAAGTATGTGTGTGTGTGTATGATTAAGCTTGCGGTCATATTTTAATGGCTTCCAACAAAACGTGTCAGATTTAATTTGAAATTATTACAAAGGTGTCATAGATGGTTTTCTTTTACAACATGTTCTATTTCACTTAACATTAAATTAACTGAAGCACACATGCGCTTGAAAGCATTACTTCGACAAAGAGGATAAGATACAAATATGTAGATATAATAATCAGCGTATGTTATGTGAGTAAAGAGAATTTCATCAGAACCTTTCAAGGATTTTTCGATACGTAGCTGGAATACAAGAATACCGGGATATGCATCGTATACGCAGCCGGACAGAAAGACAGACAAACAAATATGCTTAAACTGATTTAGAATATGATGATAAAAGGCCGATTATCACCTTCAGGCCTTCATATAAATGTACCCTTAGCAGAAGGGACGTAAGGTATAACCAGAAAATAATGACAATGTCATCAATTTGCTTAATACTCAACTAACCGGTTAGGAAGACAATATCATAGCTTATACTGCCCGCAGTCATCCTTTTATAATGACCTAGAGATAACAGAACTAGTGCGCGACTATGCTTGAATCCAATAAGCGATTTCTACTTTAAAACATAATTTTCCTGGCGGTTTCTTGAGTTCATACGCATCGTGAGACGTTTTTAGTCTTTTATTGAGATCTTGACGAATACAATCTTCACCCGCCCTTGATAACCAAGTATACAGCAATTTCGGATCGAAAATTTTCTCCTCCTTTAGACATAACACGTACGACGTTCCGAGTAATACATAATATAAACATATTAGGGTGACCCATAAGTAATCAATTATTTTGCATTGCATGCATGCATGAAAAAATGGTTTTTTGAAATGAGATTTTTATTTTTTAAGCGTTTATGTAATCAGCGTCGTTTGCGGTGACTTGTTGCCATCGTTCCTGCAAAAGTTCAACCCCCCTCTTGAAAAAGTGGGTTGGACGTGACTTAAAATATAATTCAAGGTGCGTTTGGACATCGCATGAGAAATTAAAATTTTTATTTCGTAACGAATGCTCCTGTGACCTGAACAGATGGTAATCCGACGGTGCTACGTCTGGAGAGTACGGAGGGTGCGGTAGAAGTTCCCAGCCTAACTGCTTAGCTTTCTCTTGAGTAATCTTCGCTGCATGAGGACGGGCATTAACTTGTTGGAGTATCACACCTTTTCTGTTCACTAAAGCTGGTCTTTTTCTTAGGAGTGCGGACTGTAACCGTTGTAATTGCTGACAATACAGGTCAACAGTAACTGTCTCCTCGGGTTTCAATAATTCGTAATGTACCATAGCGGAACAATCCCACCAAATACACAATAACACCTTCCTCAGCGATAGGGTTGGTTTGGGGGTTGAAAGAGGTCTCTCGTTTGCAGACAACCATTGTTTCAATCGTGTTATGTTATCATAAAGGATCCATTTTTCATTTCCAGTTACGATCCTAGACAAAAATGCATCTCTGCTTAGTCTGGTGAGCATGGAATTACAAATTGTTTGCCGAAGATCTTTATTGGCCTCAGACAACAGGTGTGGAATCCATTTACCTTGTCTATGTATCTTGCCAATTTCTTTGAAATACCTTTGTACGGTGGACCAGGTAGACGCAAGGCTTCTTGATAGTTCCTGTATAGTTAACCTTGGATCGGACTTCACTAGAGATTTTAAGGCGTCGTTATAATTCAAATAAAATAATTGACTAGTTATGGGTAACTGTAGTATATTCGGAAAAAAGTGAGAACCTTATAAGCAATCATCTTTCAATAAATTTTCCCATTTTTCATATCCATTGCCTTTAATCATCAAATAAGAATTGTTTGTCAGCCAGAAACATTTTTGCGTTCAGTGCTTAGACAGTGTGTTGAAACTTTGTTCAAAAACAACTTGAATTTTTTTTTGTTATACAAAACTCTACATGCCACACATGCGACTGATTTGGTGTCAACATCTTTGTATGTATTTCTTTTTCTATCTCAATTTTAAAACAAGCTTTTGCTCCATTTTGACATGTCATGTTTCATAACATGTATTTTGCTATATAGAGCGAAAAGAGCGAAAAGGGCGAAAAAACAGAAAGATTTCAGAGGAACAACTATTAATTAGTTTAAGTTGCTTTTTGTTTGAGTTTTTGTGTAAGCACAGAAAAACTGTCCATTCTGTCTATGTTTCATTCGGCAGTTTTTTCGTTTTCCGCCTTTAATATCTCTCGTAATGGGGCCAAGGGGTGTTGTAGTTTTTTCAGTCTGTTATAAATATGCTCTGATACCAGCCGTTTGCGCCGTGTTGTTCACGACGCTTAGCTGCATAAACTGTGTCTTTTCAGTGGCACTCTTTAAAGCCGAGCGGACTCAAAGCACCAGGAACGCAAATTTCCCGGCCTTGATAACTTCGCTTTCCGATGAAAGAAGTCTCTAAAGCAGTGGTTTCGAACCTGTGGGGCGAGCCCCCTAGGGCTGCGCGATACTGTTGCAAGAGGGGCATATAGCTGTTTCCAAAATATCGATTTCAAATACAAACCAAAAAAGTCAAGTAGGTGTCAAAAAACTGAGTCGGCAGTATACGTAATCCACAATCCTCGCCGCGGATTTTTGGTGTACAAATAATAAAACATCCAATTCATACTCCTCTTCGAATCGAAATATCTCGCTTTCGCGTTTGGAGCCGAGTACCGGTGGGGCGTGGAATCAAAAGATAAGCACTTGCAACATTCCGGTTATTCTCGTGCTTACTCGCGCCAAACTTCAGTAAACAGAAGCATCTGATTGTTGCGGTTTTTTTTTTGTTTTTTAAAGGGGGGCGCATTCATTTTTTTTTAAAAAAGGGGGGCGCCGGTAAAAAAAGGTTGGAAACCACTGCTCTGAAGTCTCTTATTTGTTTTTTTTTTGTTTTTTTTTTTTTCTTCTTTCTCAACTTGTAAGTATCTATGGGGCGTGCCTATATAAACCGCCTAGAAAAAGTCGGCCATTCAATTGCTAAGCTCGGGGGATATTTCCTATGTCTTATCTATCATAACTCTGACCTTTTATTGCAGATTTTTCATTCTTTTTATCGTGAGGTAACCAGGTCGACAAACTACTGCAAAACCGGTAGAGGGTGAACTTTTTGTAGCTCACTGCGTCTTTAAAATCTATTTTATCCGTTTTTATTTTTATTATTATTATTATTAATAGTATTAGTATTTTTTCATGTAAACTTTCTTACAAAAAGAAGTCAGCGCATCTAGGTCTACTTTATCTTAGTTTAACATAGACTAGCGCCTGCGTGGTCGAGCCAAAGAACATGTGAGGTTAATATGAGAGACGACCTAGAGTTCTTATAGCATTTGGACGATAAAACTGTCAGAATATTAGTTTCTATTACCGTCGACTACATCGCCTTTCTTGTTTGATGATTTTGAACCTATTTTTCAGCGGTAATATCTTTGTAGAAATTTCAACAAGACTCTCAATTATTCGATGCAGAGCAACAGCGGAGTAACGAAGTGAAGAAAGAATATTGATATCAATACAACAGAAATGAAAATTGACTGCATGAGCAATTGAGTAAAAAAATGTAAGCAGGGAGTTTCACGCATTGTAACGCTATTATTAAGCATTCTGATAAACTAAGCTGAGTATTACTCGATCGTGAAAATCTGAATAAAAAGGTGATAATGACCAAAGTCGCCAGCTCGTCTTGATTCCATACGTGGTTAAGTCCAGTTTAAGTTATCATAGTTTTCTAATTAAACTAATCATAAGTTACCAGGTGACTGAATGTATTGAGTGGACTTCAGATACTGACAACATCAGCTTTTACTAGGTATGACAGGCACGATTTCTGGCAAGAAAGTTTCTTACTGAAAGGCTTCTATCAAATGTGTTTAGCGTTAAATCGCATAAAATAAATTTAGTCTTCGGTGTTGAACTGCCGTCGGAAGCAGACTTGTTTCCCTTTAAGTCGCAGAGTTAGTTAATAAGGCCTGACATGTGCAGGTTAAGATTCTCATCCATATATGAAAAATAAAATATATTTACAATATTATCTATGGGAAAACTCAATTATGTGAACTTAGAACAAGCAGTGGTGTGTAGTAGGCGGTTCTGGAATAAAAGGAATCTCAGTCTGTCCCTCTTGATTGCGATATCATCCGGTGACGGTTTTGTAAACGTCGTTTTGTATTGCAATGAACTTCGGCAACCGCTGCTTTGCTTTCCTTCAGCAGCAGACTAGCGGGATTTTCGATTATTGCAAGTTGTTGCCGGTAGTCTTATCTTTAACGTTCACGGTTAACTAATTAAAACAGCACGCACTGTATTGAATGATGGTAAAAGAGGTAGGCAGAACTGATTGGCAAAGGGTAGAAGAAAATCATATAACTCTTATAGGGCGATAGGGCAATCACTTGCACAGCCTGAAAATTTTGAGAAAAATCTTATAATGCACAGCTTTGAGGAGAATAAAAGTCATACATATGGAATGAGTGGCTCTTGTTTGTGATTAATCCAAAAATATATAGAGATG
The DNA here is from genome assembly GCA_000688735.1 of Glossina austeni. Lineage (NCBI taxonomy): Eukaryota > Metazoa > Arthropoda > Insecta > Diptera > Glossinidae > Glossina > Glossina austeni. Next base: position 1,041,164 of record KK502401.1, read on the forward strand.
GATGTAAACCAAGATAGAACCATAGTTAGGTTAAATTTAAGGTTAACATTTTTCTTACTTTCGTTTAGTATTCATAAAGTGTTTTTCCTTCTTTCTCTTTCTAAATTCTGCTTAATTCGAAACTTATTCATCGACATAGGGGAGTCTGTGTTCTTTTAAGCTCTTACAAGTTCAATTTGCGTTTTCCAAGTATTTATGAATAATGAATGCATTGCATTTTAAAGCATAAAAGCACTTTAATACTGAAACACACTTTATGCACCTGCATATGTGTCTCATAGAATTTTGCTCCGAACCTTAATCTACCTTTTTGCATAAAGCTATCCGAGAATATAAAATATTTTCTTTGTCTATTTACTATATTCTTCTTATCTGATTAGCCTGCATTCTAAATAATATTATGTACGTTTAACATAACACAGTGGGTGGAAGTGAGTAAATGAAAATTTTGCAAATTTAATTACATTTAGAATTGATTGAATTTATTGCTATTGCATAAGTTTTGTATGCTAAGCAGTTAAAATTTCCATTGTTTTTGTATATAACTAACATAGCGCTAGCATGCATGCATGCATGCAACGCATGCATGAAAACGTTTGTATTGTAATTGGAATTTAATGTGAAAACAATTGAAGCAAATTGATTTCCTGTGATTTATTCATATTATAAAAGCGCAATGTTTATTATATCATCATCGATAATTAGTTACATATTCGGGTTGCGATTAATTGAAATGTATTAATAAAATAATAGATTTTATTGTCTACACGACATGTGGTGCACGAGCATATTAATCATAAGTTTGTGCGCTGAAGAACTTGAGATAGATCCACCTTTCATTATACCGATCGATTCAAAATCATTCTTTGAATTAATCAAAAAGTGTCTGTCCGTCTGTCCATCTAGCTTTTTTGTGTTCAACTTACAGGCTGCAGTTTTTGGAAATATTTTGATTAAATTTAATACACTGACACGTTTTGGACCAAGGACCAACTCTATGGAATACGGTTCAAATCGAACCATTTTTCCGATCACTATCTATATAATATTTTATTATGAAAAAACGTTATATGCATAACTGTAGGGTATGCAATGTTAACCGTGATCCAGTCTAATGTCTTCTTCACTTGTTTATAAGTAACGCATTGAGTTTCATTTTAGTGCTTGGTATTCGCTTTGCCAAACACAAAAAGTCAGCAGAAAATTTACTAAAGTTATTTGTGCGAATATTAATCTAACAACAAGAAGACAACTATTAAGAGAAAAGCTGTTCTGCTTATGACATCAAAGGCGACTTACTTTGCAACTATGCGTCTATGAAAATTATTGGTTATTCATTCCCTTGTTTGCGTTGCCGGCAAAAGTTCATTAAAATTCCACAACTGTATGAAGTAGATGTAGCTTGGTTCTCTTTCACTATGTACTGAAAGCATTTGTGATTCTGTGTACATGTACACGGAGGACGTGTGACGGCTGCTGGCTGAGCAGAAAGTTAACTTTCAAAAGTAACCTTAAAGTCTGACAGCAGTTAAGAAGACTTAATCAAGTTAATATTTTCTGAATTTTACCATTGGGTAAAATACTTGTTATACACTTATGCTTCAACCGAAATAAATTTCTCATAAGGGACAGATAATAGAAAAAGAAAAAACATATATATATATACATATTTATGCATGCCTACCTTCGAAGGCCAATGATACGCTCTGTTCCTCGGTCTATTTGTAACATCTCATGATTTGCTTTATGAATTTCCATAAAGTGCTTGCATATATGTGCATGTGCCAAAAAAAAAAAAAAAAGAAAAGAAAAGCAAAGTTGATTAGATTCCGAAACACACACAACTATGTCCATCCATTTATAGGTTGGTTGGTAGAACCTTTCAATTTGTTCAAATCAAGATAATATCATACACTTCTTCATCTACATGTTAAATGGTTAATAGCCGTAGACCGAATCCAAAGATGGACGCAATCATTTCACAACCATCCCTGCAATTGTTAAAAAATTAAATAATAAATTTGTAAAGAGCAAGTTTTAAATTCACTTAAGTACTTAATAGAGAACATCGTTAAAAAAGTTGACAATCGGACAATTGACACGCCTGTAGTTAATGAAAAACTTTGTAATTTCTTATCTGTCTGCTAAGGATGATAAGTATACACACACAATTCCCATTAAGACGTATATAACTTTTTTTTTTTTGCCTTTATTACGTTTTCCTTTTTGTTTAGCGTGCTTTGGTTTTTTAAATAATACCCAAAGCGAAAAGAGAACAAGCATTTACTTCTTTTCGAAAAATTGTCAACTGCTGTCACTTCCGAAAAACTGTTGGTTGTTAATATGAACTTTTTTTTATACCTATACTGGGTATGTTAAGTTTGTGCGAACATGTGTAACACACAGAAGCACTTAATATAGACCCAGCCGCTATTGTACCGGTCGATTCAGAATCATTTTTCGAATCAATCTAAATCTATCTGTCCGTCTGCCCGTCTGATTTTTGTCCATATAAATTTGTGTCCAAGCTGCAGATCGCAATTTTTTTAGATATTTTGATGAAATTTGGTATACTGAGGTATTTTGGTTGAAAATGGCCTGGATCCACTGGCCTGGCCACTTTTTCGACTACTCATTATATAACGTCCTATTTTGGAAAGGTGTTAAATGGAAAAAATTGCAATTTTCAGAATTTCTCGCCAAAAGTGGTTAAGCAATAGCGCGTCTGCATTCTAAATTGATGTGAAAACTTTGGAATGGATTGAAGAAAAATTTGTTGAACCCTTTCTCAAATAACGAAAACTGAAGTTCGTATGACAAAAAGATCTAATATTCAACACTTCACGATGAAAATCAAATCAAAATAGCACTTTCAGATAAAAAAATTAACTGTACCACATTTGAACCATCTCGGCCTATTTTTTGGATCCTACCCTATGCATAGGTTTTCATGAAAATTGATCCTTTGCAGGACCGCAAAGTTTAAATTTTATTATGTTAAGATGAAATTTAACTCATAATAGCAATTTAGATTAAAAAACTTTATTTTACCAATTTTGGACCATCCACGCCTATTTTTTTATCCTACCATATCTAAGGATATTTAGGCAAATTTTTATTTTTTAGGGCAGAAGAATTTAACTTTTAATATGTTATGATGAAAGTCGATCCGTAACAGTAATTTGATATAAAAATTAATTCTACAAAATTTGGACGACGTGCTTTTAGCTTTGGATCCTACCCTATGTAAGGATTTGTTCGAAAATTTTCATTTCTTTCGGGCAGAAAAGTCCAAGTTTTAAAATGTTATGGTGAAAACTGATCCATTATAGTAGTTTGATACAAACATGAACATGAACTGAATTTTAAATACGTACCGCATTTGTTGAACCTCTTGGGCACAACGATTCTTTGAGAAAGTAAGCGTTTATTTGCGAAGAGGCCTAATTTTTAATATACAGTCACGTAATAGTCAGTTTATATAAAAACGGGGAATAATTTTTGTGTTCTATCGGAAAAATAAGAATTTTGTTAAGCAATGTGGTGTAGGATATTTAATAGTCGGCCTAGGCCGATTGTAATGTTTTCACATTTGTAATTTTTCCTTCCACCTTTCTTTTTGACTTTTCTCACTAATTGCCAAAAACCGTTGGACAATATTTGTTCAGTAAATTTATCTTCGCGTACTCTGAAAGACTGGTTCATCAATCAATATGCACAACGTTACACGTTTATCATTTACCCTTCCAGCAGTTGACATGCATCATGAAATTGAATTTAAATTAATTGGCTCTAAAATGTACATCTGCCCCCGCCCGCTCCCCTCTCACACGCTTGCACACACCCAGGCACTTGTGAAACTAATATGCTATGCCAAGAAGGGAGGGATAATGAAATTCGCAGACGGCTAAAATTAAAAAAAAAAAAAAAAATCACCTTCACCTACCTGCTGCAACTGTTTGCTAAGTTAACAAAGCTAACCCAAAGTTTATTTGTAATACGTTACCAATGCTGCTTTTTTTGAATTTTCGACTTGATTTGCTGCAGAGACGTTTTTTCTTTTAAATTGATTTTTGTTATTTTTATGCAAACCGTTCAATCGGTTTTGACAGATTTTTAGTTACTTTAGTTCTTACTTTGCTGGAGCATCAGTTTAAACCACAGCCTTTTTTGTTGTCCTCCGAAATCTTCTGAAAAGTAAAGTCAACTTAATTTATCATTCTGTTTGTCGCTTTTCCAACAACGCTCGGCAACCTTCAAAAAGCCTACTCTTTGTGCTTATTGTACATGACATACATCGGATTTATTAAATGTTTGTAATGGATTGCAGTGTAATGCAATGTAACGGAAAAGTGCATAAAGTGCATATAAAATATTAATTATATGACTATACACTATATTTTATCACGCCTTATATATAATTAGCATAAGGACGCGAAATGACTTAAACATATGCTATTGCTTTGCGTGACTGAACATCGGTATCAAGATAGCGAACTCAATATTTCGTCTAAGCGAGGAAATTTATCCTTGAATTTTCATTTTTTACTTATCATCCTCGTCCGATTGTATGTATGAAAAAATGAAGCAAATCAATGCTGCGAATATTTACCACAAGACTTTTTTTATTTTCATACCCTTTACCCAGTGGTGTTGTGCTAATTTTTTTTTTTTTACCGGAACGCGTATATATAATTATATAGACAGGGCCGATCCTGGGTAGGCGGCCGCTCTGTGCGGTCTCATGTCCCAAATTTGACGACGGGGGGGAGATTTCCCCCAATTTTCGCCCGTCGCCAGGATCGGCCCTGTAAATAGCATAAAAAGGAAAGGAAACGAAAATCATTACGAAACCCATTTTGTGTATATGTATATATATATCTATATATATATGTTTATTATTATTATGTTTATGTTAGTTCCGGAACGCGTTCCTGTCCAAAAAGGAAGTACCGGAACGAGGTTCCGGAGCGTTCCGACTCGACAACACCACTGCCTTTACCACCTATGATACAAAGGAAGAAATTTGTGCGGATGTATGGAACACCAACGAGTACTTGAGCTACGCACACCTTGTTTGTATATCATATTCAGACACGCTTTCTAAATCGACCTACGCTTGTGTATCCGTCTACCCATCTATGCGTTTGTCCGTCCTGTTTTCTTGTACTAAAACAATGCCATCCAATATTTGAAATATTTTGATGAAATGTGAGACACCAACATGTTTTCGCCCAAGGAGGGACGCCATCGAAAATGGTTCGGATTGAACCACTTTTTCGACCACGTCCCATATAACAATTGGTATCGAAAAGTCGCGGTATGAACGACCGTTCTAAGCAAAGTCGTGACGATATTTAATTGTAGGCCATGCCTCACTATAGTTTTTCTTTTTAGTATTTTTCATTAACCGTAATCTGAAGTATTGCAGAGCTTTAAAGTTCTTACATCTTTTCTTAAAAAAATGTGTCAAAGTTTGAAAATAAGGAAAATCGAACTAGACGTGTATTCGCGCACAGTTACCCACGTAGGTAATACCTAAGGAAAATTTTTAATTTTTCCAATTACCATACTACCCAATGAGTAGAGATTTACCACGTGTTGCAAGCGAGCTAATGATGAAATTTACCGCCTATATGATCGAGCAAATAAATTGCTCTCTACCTGGGGCACATAGAGGTTCGAAAAGTGACAATGACTTGACCGGAAATCGTATAAGGACGGTTGCAAAACCCAAAACTAAAATCGCGTTCAATTCAATATTTATATAGCGTCTCTCTAAGTCAACTCTCTTGCAACACGTGTTCATAGAAGACGGATTCGTATAATATGACGAATAATTGCGACCATGTTCGTGTAGTACGCTAAAGGAATAGGACGGAAAATATAAGCGTTGATAAACATTTTGTTCTCTCGCTCTCTCTCACCCCCCAGGCGAAAAGAAAGCAAACATATATTATTTAGCGGCCGTAAAAATTGTTGTCACGTAGTGCCCTAAGTCTGGCTATTAAAGAAACTTATATTAAATATAAAAAGTAAATTAATCACTTTGGGATATGAACGGCTCGTGCGTTTGTGTAATCCAACTGACTGGGCGAACACGAAGCGAGTTTACTGTGCCCCTATGGCACCGGGCATCTACTGTGTAGGCAGATAGATTTATGTGCAAGTAGATGAAATAAAAGTTAATACTAATCGAACGGGAAAACATAAGTAATAAAATTAAAAAAATTCATTCCAAGAAAGTAAACAATAGAGTGTAGACAAATATCACACACTAGTGCTAAAGCGTAAGTTGTTCACCGACCTATTTATTAACTTTGCGCACAGATGAATAGTTTTTGAATAGTAAAACAGTAATAATTGCTATCTTAACCTTGGCTTGCACCGCCAATAAAGCACTAAAGACTCAAAAGTATTACGGTACAAAACTTTAAGAGACGTCTGTCCGGCAAACTCTTGCATTACAGAACACACTCGGACGAAAGACATTTGAAACGTAATGCAGCTAAGGTAGCAGATAAACGAGCATAAGGTGCACGGGTAAATGGGTGACAGTCGATAAATTTCAAGCTGTGTGTGGCTGTATGCTAGGAACGACGCAATCTACAAGTAGGGTAATAATTAAATAACGCAATGTGACACATTGCTGCTGAACAAGGCCATATACTGAATGCTCTACATCACTTTACATTGAAAAATTAAATCCAGTCATATTCTTGGATCAATTTTTTTCATAAAGAATTCCACTTTTTTTTCTTTTTTTTTTTTGTAACACTTTGTATGGGAAGAGTTTCAGTCCAAATGTTCGCATTTATTTAGCATCATAAAGCTCATCTATCGAGAAACGTTAAAAATCGCAAATTCTGTTTTCATATAACAACTTTTCAATATAGTTTTGAGAGAAAAATACTTGGGCAGGAATTAAACAGACAGGCGGACACAAATACCAAAATTTGTAAAAGGATTGTGTAAAAGGATTGGCATAATGAAAGAAGGATTTAGCTCAAGTAATTTTTGCCGTCACATACATCCACACAAACTTAATACACCCTTAAGAGATGTAATGTACAAGATTGTAAGCAAAGGCAACACCCAAAAGTCGAAAGATAGAATAGATTGTGTGATTAATTACATAGCAATAAGCAGACAAAGCTAATGCTATTCATAGAAAAGATGGCAATCAGTCGTAATTAGTAGTGGGGTGTAGCAACAACAATTTTGAGATGAAAGTGAACATTGATTTAACCCATGTCGAGCACAAATCGCGGCCTGATGGAGTGTAAAAAGAGTAAAAAGTTCGCCCCTTACTTGATATATGAGAACTACTCGCAAAAGGAACTGTAAGCATGCAGTGAGTAACCGAGGACGGGGTTTTCGTTGCGAATCGCGATTGTAATCTTCAAATTGCCGCATCACATGAGACCAGTGGAATACTTTATAATAATTTGCTTTAGTTCTTTATATATGCTATCCGCGCAATTTATTTTCATCCCTATTCCAGTTCCCTTTAGGACAGAATTTGTGAAGCATTGTTTTCAAAAACTCTTCTCAAACATTGCAACGTATTTTTCAGGTCTTTCTTTGTCTTCAAGTTTGTTTTTCGCTTTCTGTTTTCCTTTTTTTCCCCCCTCGTACTTCAACGCGCAGCTTATTTTATTTTATCTTACTTTTTATATTTATTTTTTAGTAAATTTGGTCATCTACACATATACATATATTGCACTTTTGTCTGGTTCAAGCAGCCTATCGTCATATAATCATGAGCTAAATCGGTAGCACCTATAAAATAAATGCAGTGTGTGTATGTGTGTATGAAAGTAAACAAGGAAAATAAATAAAAGCTATGCTCTGAGTTCTGGTAGGCTGCTTACTACTAGTACAGAACTACTCTAGGCTTTATTTGACCTCTATCAACGTTTATCAGCCAAAAGTGATCACTCAACTAATCCAAGATATTGAAAGAGATTTAAAATCGTAGGCAAGGTTAACTTTCGCTTCGAGTAGATTCGTTTTCGTTAAACTCGTGGACCTTCTTTTCCAATAAATTGTTGTGAAATAAAACAAAAAAAAAAAATGAAAAAAAAAAGACGGGAGCAATGATTGCTAAATGTTATCGAATTTAGTTCCTATTCCTTTCTGGCTCCAATACAATACCCAGCAAAAGGAAGGCAAACATATATATTCTCAAGACTAATGTCTTAGACTTTAGGCATTCGCAGGCAGAGAAGAACATCGACTAGAAGCATCAGCAAAATTTAAAATCTATAGTTTGCAAAGTATTTTTTGGCTTAAAGTACTAACATACAAACATATGTCTAAGTAAGTACATAAATAGCTACAATCAAGTTTAAGATGTAAATGTTGACACACTCTCCTACGGAATATGCGTAATTTGGGCTTGCCTTGTGATCCTAAACATTTTCTGAAAATGTAAGATTAAACCACTGTACGCTTTAAACATTAACTCTTCTGATATTTCATTCTCGACGTACAAGGAAGAATGTCTGCCAAATCTTGTCTTTAGAGAACTTATAGAAAATTACCGCTGACTTCGTCTTCTTTTTACAGACGATTCTAAGAGCGATGAGCTGTGTATGACCCCTGCACCTATACAATAGTAGACTCAATACGTAATTTGCTTTTCTAAAATTACGCTTAACATTCTTTCCTTCAGTTCTTTATGTTCAATAGTGAAAAGAAAATTATAATAATAACAACAAATTTGTTGGAACTAAACCGCTAAATACTAATTGCGTTCAAAGGCGTATGTATGTACACAGAAATCACAACGAGAATTTAAACCAAACATCTTTTAACTTTTAAGCAACACAGTTAACTTTCACAAAACTTTGAGATGAAAGCAATTTAATTACCATAATAATTAAAAGCAAAACTAGTATCGAGTTAAATCTGTTAGAGTAAGCAAGAGATTAAAAAAACATTTCGTTTATTCAAGTTTAAGCATCAGTAAAAAATTTTTATTCATCTTTACAAAATTCTTAAAAAGTTATTTTTTTATACCCTACATGACTTGTGGTACAGGATATATTAAGTTGGGGCGGTCGTATGTAACACGCAAAATGGCTTAAGATAGACCCAGCTTTTATTATAGCGCTTAATCATAATGTAAATTGATTTAAGCCTGTCTGTTCGTCTGTCCGTCTGTCCGTGTCTTACCATATAAATTTATGTTCAAGCTACATGTCGCAATTTCTGAGATATTTCGATGAAGCTTCGTACAGTGACGTGTTTTAACTCTTAAATGTTTCGGATCGGTTCACTTTTTCGATCAGTCCCCATTTCACGCCCTACTCTTAAAAGTGGTTATATGGAAAAAAATTGCAATTTTCAAAATTTTCTCAGCAAAAGTGGATAAACAGAAGTATTTTGGCATTCTAAAATGGTATGAAAACTTTGAACCGGTTGGGGCAATTTTTGAAAACCCTCATATAACGAAAACTGAAGGGCAAACGACAACAAGGCATAATTTTCAATGCTTCATGAAGAAAATTATATCATAACAGCAATTTAACGTAAAAAAATTAAATATAGCAAATTTCGACCTTCTCTGGCCTATTTTTTTGAATTCTACCCTAATAAGGATTTTCAAAAAATAGACCCTTTGTAGAGCAGAAAAGTCTAAGTTTTATTATGTGGTGATGGAAATCGAATCATAATATTATAGTAATTTCATATAAAAATGAACTCTACAAAATTGGACCATCTATGCCTATTGTTGGATTCTGCCCTACATAAGGATTAAACTTGTACTACGGTGGGTATAAGGTGAGGTTATGGCCCGCTTCCCCATAAATACGCACATGACGCACATGACGCCTTTATATAGAAACAAAATATAATTTTTGTGTTCTAGAATAAAAATAAGAATTGTGATGTAGGGCATTTAATGGTCGGCTTTGATCGACTATAATGTTCTTACTTGTTTCCAAGTAAAAGTAGTGAAAAACTGACAAAGTTGGTTATGCGCCAAAAATTTATCTTTCCGCTTAAGAGTAGACAAGCAAAAAAGTTGTGGCAATTTCAGCCCGGATACTATGCAATTAATCGTGACTTTATAATTTCAAATTCTAACCTAAATTTTTGTGAAATCCATTTTGGATGATTGCTAGCTATTCAACATGAAGATACGACAAAAGACTGTAAAATCCTTTTCTTTTCTTTTTTTTTTTTTTTTTTTGAAGAAAATAATATATATTTTATGTGTTGATAATTAGTAATAGTTTTTATACAGAAAATTCGCCTTAATTCAAGATTTTATATTCTGCACCACTTGCGTTACAGGCTACATTAAGTTTGTGCGAGCGTATGTAACACCCAGAAGAGCTTGAGAAAGATCCACCTTTTGTTATACCAATCGATACAGAATCATTTTCGTAATCATTTCTAAATGGATGTAAGCCTGTCCGGCGCTCTGTCCGTCCCTCTGTCCGTTTGATGTCTGTCCATGTATTTTTGTGTTCAACCTGTAGATCGCAATTTTTCACATGTTTTGATAAAATTTGATGCACTGACGTACTTTGGCCCAAGAACGAATGTGGGGGCGTTCTTGGACCCCGATCCATATAAGATTTCTCATGAATAGTAAATCCTTCGGAAAAAGGCTTGATTTTTAATATTTTGTGATGAAAATTGTCTCCATAGTAGCAATTACCCGAAAAGATTAATGGTAGGGACTTTGAATCACATGGGTGTAGTTTTTACACCCTAACATGTATAGAGGTGGCAATGAAAAGCAGGCGGGTGTGCACGAAAAGTATGTCTTTGCATAAAAATAATGCTTGATTTTTGCTGCATTATTACTAAATCGACTGAATAACTGTACTAGGAAAATTAGTGTAGGGTGTCTAATTATCAGCCCTACGCAACTACAATATTCTTGCTTGTTTTTTTCGTTTTTCGTGTTTGCTTTCTTCATGAAACCACTTACTTAAAGTGTTCTGCGTTGTAAATTTTCTTTTTCGTGCTTATGGTTTTGCTCAATTTTTTTGATATCTAACATTAATTGACTTGAGGGCTTCAATTGATCCCCTTCGCTTCTTTACTTAAATTTTAATTCAAATTTAAAAATAGTATTATAGTTGAAAATTGGAATGCAATTAATTGTATCGTTGAGTTAGTGTATCGGAAATCGAAGCATTGAAGCCATCGAAAGTCAAACAGTATGAAATAATAATATTAACTATAGCTTAACTTGTGCTGAGCAGCATTTATGTCAAAATGTACGTGACTAGATCAACTACACTATCGTCAATGCCTGAAACGAACACAAGACGTAACAGTCGATAACTTGATAGCAAGTGTGCGGCATAAGTTAGCCGGTCATAGCAGTTTATTAACAATTTAATGGACATTTCCATTTTGATATTCTGATTAATTGGGCTCGTAAAGTTTCATTAATTGATTTTGTTTCGCTCAACGGCGCATGTAATACAATCGCTACTCTCTAATCAGAGTCGATGCTTCAATTGAAATTCTTACGATATAGTGAGGTAAATATCTAATCATTTTATATACACACGAAAAGGTATTCATCGCATTGTGAGAAGCTTTTATTACTTTAATGAAAAGTTCCATTTATACCGCATACGATGAAATAGAAAACTAAAACGCGGCTTATAGACAACCATAACTTACGATTAATGAAGATCACCTTCAACTTATTAAGCCTCTAGCGTGTATGCGTCTTAGACGAGTGAGAACAGTCTGCTGGCTTAAGCACTTTAGTAACATATCTGGAGGCACTTGCCCCCCCAAATCCGTCTATTATTATAATAATTGAATTAGTTATGTACGACGGAACATCCGCTGCCATACGCTAGCTCTTTGGCTCCTTTCATATTCTTCGCAACATAAAACATATATACAATTAGAAGGAATACGAAATTTTATATTAATACGCTCATCATCTTTAAAGATTTGCAGGTAGACCATTAGTTGGGCACCGAAGGGGAAAAAAGGTACCGCAACTATCGAAAAGCTTACACAGCTGCAACAAATGTTTTTTCACAGTAACATTAAAGAAAATTTGTTTTATGCTATGGCAAGAGACCATAGAAAAAAGTTTCCCTTAGAAAATATGTCAAAACTTTACGAAATAACGAGAAAGTGCTTGCAGAACAAAATAAATGATTAAATAACTTATGTAAGCATTTTAAAAATGTTGAAGTCTCACTTAAATAGGTAGAGATATCTTCAAAATGCACACAATTCAATACGACTCGTCGTAGACCAGAACGCTGACACTCTTCTCCTCTCTCTCTCTCTCTCTCTCTACGCATATTCAGTGTGAACAAGAGAAAAGGTTCCGCAAAATCAAAAGCCCATAAGAAAAAATCGGCAGAAAAGCAGGATCACCTCTTAAAACGTTTGCAACACACAGAGGGCAACTTTAGAGACACCCTGAAGCAAGTAACACATATCCTTGATGAACACAAGATTCTGAAACGATTTAAGCATGTCCGTCTCTCCATCTCCCATAGTTAACAGAAGAAACATTGGAAGTTCTTACAGACAGGTTGGTATTAAAGCTCGACTAAATCGGTGCCAGGGTTTTTCCAAGATTTTCGCTCATTACTTGCAAACTAGAGCAGGAGAAGAAAAAAACCTTTTCGCATATATTTTGTGTAAAAATGCACGAAAGCGGCCACGCCCACCGCACATTATAGATAATGAAAATTTAGTTTTATCATTTTTTCCTTTTTTTTTTTTTAATCTTTTTTAGGAATTACGAGAATAGATGCAAAAGATAATTCTCCTAATTATTTGTAATTTTTCATTTTTTTTTTATTTTCCGAAGAACCAAGTCATGGATTGATGGAATGACTATTCATGATCTCAGGAGTGCTTATCATGAATTAATAACAATGTCATGCTAATTTTTTGCAACTAAAGCACGTTTTTAATCATGATATGGCATTAATGTCATTATCTAAATATGTTAGTTAAACTACATATATGAAGGAGATAAGATGATAGCGTACATCCACAGTTACGCCTTGTAAACTGTCAACTTTCTTGTAATTTGAATTGGCTTTAAATGGAAGGAACGTAGCATGAATGTAACATTTCTCTGGAATATAAATGACATTAAAGGCAAGGGTTTCTTCTTACTTAATTATCTATTTATTTTAGTGAATGTGTAGAAGAGCACACATACACATAAATGTATATCCACAATGTCTACGTTAGTTAAGGAAAACTGCTCTATTAAGTAATTAAATCGATATTCTTCTCTGGTGTAATCATCAACGCAGTTAACAGAGAAGAAATAAATGAAAAGCAACAAAAAAAAAAAATAAAATAAATAAAAAAAATTAAAATGAAATTGTGCTGTTAAGTAATTTAGATATTCATTAAAATTCAATTATATATTGCAATATTGAATGGATATAACTTTGCCAAAGTTCTTTCATAGAGAAATTTTTGTACTCTACATCACTTGTCGTATAAGGGTAGGTTTAAATTTGTGCGGATGTATGCAACATCGAGAAGGAGTTGAGCTAAAGCCAACTTCTGAATAGCTCTAGGCCTTCCTGTCTGCCTTTCTGACTGTCCGTTCGTCCTCGCGCCTGTTCGCCTGTTGTTTTCTTTTGAGATACTTTGATGAAAATTGATATAGGAACACGTTCACGTCGTAACACGTCGAACGCTATTGAAAATAGCTCGGACACTATACGACAACTTCTGTATTAGGCTGACTAGTATTTAACGGTGGCCCACAATATTCCACAATAGTGTGTTTGCTTGTTTTTTTATATAGAATATTTTCTAAAATCTTCTGTGAAAGATGACGATTTTACTCACTTACTCTCCCAGGCCCTGCAACAGTTAGAGAGCAAGTACTTGTATTTAATTTGATGCTTTTGATCGATCCAATCTTATCTTCGCGTTTGCTTTTTGCCCGAACGCTTAAGGTTATAAAAGCATGAAATTTTCTTCGCTTATTCTCACGCGGGAAGTCACAAGGTAAAGCAAATTATTTCATACATTTTCGCAATCGCATCGCCATGCTGTCGGAAAAATGAGAAAAACTTGTAGAAATTGATCGAAAATATTTTGATTAATATATAGTGCACCGATTTTTTACGATAAAAGCTTTTTTCAAGTGAAAAAATAATCAAAATACATGCAATCACCCACTAAAAGCAAAGTATGTATGTGTTTAAAGTTTACCTTAAGAAAATATTGAATTTGAAGCTCAAAGATGAATTGCGTTTCACGTGAAGCGTGGAAGCCTGAAATTGAGCCTTTGGCAGTTTTTCTTTAATATCACTAATTATTCAAGCGATATCCCCTGTACTCGCACCCCGATGATGGTCAGAAGGAAGTGAGCAAAGAGAAAGGGATAGGGAGTGGCGGCAGCCTAACGGATGCCTGCTTAACCGGTAAGTGTTGTACGTCTGTCGAGTGAGCTCATTCACTTATCATAGCTACAAAGATCCCATAAAGTATTCAAGTATTCTTGATCAGCATCAAATTCTGAACCGATTTAAGCATGTCCGTCCGCCTCTGCGTGTCTCCGTGTCTATGTCTGCCGTAAATATTCCCCTTGTCGCAAAAATGTAACAGTCGGTTTGAAATTAGGCAGAAACCTCGGACGTTGCTGCACGCTGCAGGTTGGCACTTCGATTGAGCCAAAGCAATAGAATGACACGACCGCAATGCAACATAAAAGAATTTGGTTTATTGATCATTACTTATGACCGCATATTGATTGACCAGATCCCGAATAGCAAGGCCGTTTGATGGTCTATCTCTTCCCCTATCTGTCTATTTGTCTATTTGTCGTTCCCCAGTTCTTTCTGACCATCACTGTGTTGCGTGTGTAGAGGACAATCCCGCAAATGATTGATCACATATTACATATATATATATATATATGTACATATATATCTATATATATATATATATGTACATATATATCTATATATATATATATATAAGAGAAATTTATGACTTTCAATATTTCTCAACGAGAAGTGGTCATAATTAGTGATTTGACGCACCAAACGAACGATGTGTACAATTTGGCTGGGATCGGGCTATTATCCCTTGCATTGGGTCTTCTTACAAAAAGTACAGATGACGTTTATATGACGTACAGATATACTTTTTATTTTTCGGCTGTGTGATTAAAATTATTGATCCACAAAATTGTGGTTTGATACGCACTTTAAGTTACTTTAAGTTGCTACGATTAGAAGCCTCGATTGTTCAAATACTTGCCCACATGAAAGTTCTTGCGAAAAGAAAATATAAAGCAAAAAAATAAAATTTCTGGTATGTTATGAGGAGAGTGGAAAGATAGAAAATCGCATTAGACGAAGTGATGTCGGTGGGTGTCTAATTATCAGCCTCTCTCGACTAGAGAGCTCTAAGTAAATTTATGATTTTCAATATTTCTCAACGAGAATTGGTCATAATTAGTGATCGTCGATTGTTCAAATACTTGCCCACATGAAAGTTCTTGCGAAAAGAAAATATAAAGCAAAAAAATAAAATTTCTGGTATGTTATGAGGAGAGTGGAAAGATAGAAAATCGCATTAGACGAAGTGATGGCGGTGGGTGTCTAATTATCAGCCTCTCTCGACTAGAAAGCTCTAAGTTGTTTAAAGTTTTTTATTTATTAAAATATATTTGTGTTGAAAAAGAGAAGAAGAGTTTGCAATGAATTCATTTCAGTTGTCTTAGATTTTAGATGTGCAAATGATATGTCAGACTTCATTATCTTGCCTTCTATTCGCGCATAGGTAGAAAAAAGAAATGTCGGAAATCTCGAGTATACACTAAGCCAACGGGAAAGCTCGCATAGTAACACTCAAAAAAGCAAAAAAAAAAAAAAAAATAAATAAATAAATAAAAGAAGTATACAAAGGACTATGTATGAGAGTTTTCTTCTTTGTGTGAACAAATACAAAATGTGCCGGTGTGTGGGTGAGGTTGAGGGTGTTCGCACAACACGGCATTCTATTAATTTTTATGTGCAGTGTTAGTTTTTAAGGCAAACAAAAATGAAATAAAAATCGTACAATGAATAGATTCCTTAAAAAAAAAAGAAGGTATTCATAGTGAAACGGATATATTCCCAAAGAATCATGTTTAAGGAGAAAGTTAAACTTTAAGGTTTTCCCGAAAAATATAAAAATACACTTTATTACGTTAAATTGGAGCACTACAAGCGAGAACTACATTTGCGTGCTCTATAATATGGAGTGGGTGCGGATGAATTTTTTTATTTGCAAAATATGCGACAAAAGAATAGGCGGGTGGGTGGGCGTTGTAAGCGTGTCATCTCCCAAGGCGTTTGCAAATTTGTAGGCGATATCTTCATTTCTACGCAGAGATACTAGAAAGCCAGGCAGACTGGCCGATGGACACCCGAAAAGATGAACATTCTTGGGTGCATTTCAAATTTTAAACAGCCCAAGAAGTGCATAAACACTTTATGAGGTTTATGATGTTCCTTTCTGTACGTAGTGGAGAAAAATTACATTTTTAGACACTATATTATTGGGTACACGTGACCGATTTCTTCCATTATAGTACAGGTAGTACAGCATCGATCACAGAATATACGCGCAAAGTTTTGTAGATTTATCTGCTGTAGCTTACGAGTGATGAGAAAAAAATCAATGTTTTATACCTTTTGAAAAAGAAATGTGCCCTCAGTTTAATAAGAACTATAGGTGTGTGCTTCAACTGATCCATTGGTCCATTTTCAACGCCTACCTACTTCCAAGAATTTCGAATGTTTCTGAAAAATTGAAAGTCGGTAGTTTTTTTATTGCAGCCAGAACAATGTTTACAACAGACATTCACAGACGGACAGGTGGACGGATGGACACACTTAAGTCGATTCAGAATTTAATGCTGATCAAGAACATACATACTTTGTGGAGTCTCTGAAATTTCCTTCCCGGGCGTTGCAAACCTTTTGACAAAAGGAATATACCTCTGGATGGGTATAAAAATTGCAATTCTCAAAATTTCTCAGCAAAAATCGCTGAGAAATAATACTTCAGTTACCACTATGTTGATGTGAATAATTTCGTTCAGATGCTCTAATATGTTCAACCCTCTCCCATATAAATGTTCCTATGAAAAGTTCGTCTTCACATACGATAAAAGTTTAATTTTTATAATTTTATCACGGAAATTAATTAATGAAAATTATATTTGACGTAAACAATTAACTTCACGAAACTTAGACCACGTAAGTCTATTTTCTAGATCTTATCCCATATGGAAACTATGCTTTTATATGGCAAAAGAAAGGTTTAATTATCAGCAGTTCAAGGTGAATATTAATCTACCATCGTAATGACAAATTTTGACCACGTGGACTTATTTTTCCTTTCTTTCCTTTCTTTTCTTTTCGTTTTATTTTTCATTTATTATTCTTATTGTAATTATGTACCGTCAGTTCAACGTACACAGCTTCACGGTATGTAAATATTATTTGCAAGAGATTTCAAAAAACTTCAATTTTTAATATTTTACGATTAAGATGAGTTGATACTAGCACTAAATTAGGACTGTAGAGGTTTTTCTTTTTTATACCCGATAAGGGTTCCCATGAAGACTATGCTTTCACATTGAAACAAGGGATGCTAATAGAGGAAGATGCTGGGATTGTTTATAAGAAAACTAAATAAAGACGATGTGTTGTGTAAAGTGTTGTGTATAGTCGGCCTCGCTCGACCATAATGTTTTTACTTGTTTTCTATTACAATCATCACATAACACCGATCAAGCTCTTTAAAGGAGAAGGACTGCGCATTAAACATAACTCACAAAGCTTACATACAACCTGGTCAGGGATAATACCGATACCGCCTTGACAATATATATCTGTCTGTTTGTCTATTTACGGTTGTCACGAGTATGATCGCTTGTATGATCGCTGGTTTAGAAAAACAAACGTACTCTCACATCTTTACTTCTCATCATCGTGACGTCATCGATAAATTAGTTGCATAAATCGATTGAATCTATTTACAGATCAACTTACAGTACTTTTCCCTTTATTTTTTTGTTTCTTTTTTAAAAATTCACTCAGACCCAAGTCCTCCACATTTAGTTACTGAACTTTTCATTCTAAAGGCAACGATTAAATTGACCCGAAGATTTTACTGCAATTCTCAAGCCAAGTAAACACGCCTTTCAGCGCGTAGATTTACCTAACAGATGCTAATAAAGTGCGTAAAAATATAAATGCAGTAACATTTTAATATTGTTAACGTATATAAATATGTATAATAAAATATGTATATAGCAAAGGGAGGATCTGTCTTGCCTATCCCGCAATCGAGTTATTCATATGTTACAGCGCACATATTCTTGCAAGGATTAAGCGAAGGGGTGGAAAAAAGTTCGAACTAAGTTGAATGCAACTTTTTCACTTTTCCTTCTACATCTTCTATAGAGATGTGATAACTTTGCTTAAGTTACAATTTTGTGTTTTTTGGTTTTTTTTCTTTCAGTTTAGCATTCGAAATTTTTATTACATGTGACCGTCAGAGTCTACATTAAATATATAAAATTTTCTAGTGAGGAAAAAGTGAAATAAGTAATTATTCCCATTTACTGCAAATACCATTCATTCACTATCAACTAACAGCTTTACTGATAAACCAGCTGCATGTGAATATGTACGAAAAACAGAACAAACAGAAAAAAAAAAAAAAATTGTAATTAAATTAAAATTTAAATTTTCTGCTATTAAAATAGCTAAGTTCGCGTTAAAAACGTTATTTAGTTTTCTGAAACATTAATGCGAACATGATCATCATTATCGTCATCGCATCAACGTTACATGATGCTTGTAACAGAAAATGTCTTGTCTTTCCCTTTTTTCACGGTTGCGCTGCCATTCATTCACTCATTCATTCTTTCATTACATGTCAACACAAAACAGGCTTATTTTGCCTCTTAGAAACGCATACATACACGTATCATGATAATGTTACTTATTTGCTTACATGCTCTCCTTTGCTCCTCTCTCTTTCTCTCACGTTGTGAAAAACTGCTTGTGACAGTTACAACTGTTACTATCAATGCTAAGCTTCGGCGAGAGAAATGATTGCACATTTATCTAATTCATACGTGCATGCACTTACACACTGCACACCGCATTCATATGCCGTTATTTTATTTTTTTTTTTCAACAGTTCTCATAAATTATTTAAATAAATTATTTAATGTTTAATGCAAATGTAAAAAAGCCAAAAAAAAAAAAAACAAAAAACTCTAAAGAGAAAGCTCTCGCCTTAACTTCCTACCTTCCATTAATCCTCGCACCAAAAAAAGCGAAAAACAAAAAAAAAATTCGAACGTTTCAATTCAACTCGAAAGATAAAATTTGCGTAATAATCTTACAACCTGAACATTACAATCACGTACGAATTCGACTGTAAGTAATGTTAATATGTACGCGCTTGCCTTTTTTTATGCTCATCTTATGTGCATCGGATCCGTTTGTTAAAAAAGCATAATTACGATGAAAAAAAACAAATATGAACTGAAATATATTTTTCATTGCTCTCGTCAAGCTAAATTTGCGAATGAATTAAACCGGATCAAAGATTTATCCACTTGATTGTTGATTGAAAAAAACCCACACATAGGTAAGACAAAGTATGTTTCATAGAAATTTGGGTTGAAAGAATGTCGACAAAACGCTATTAAATAGCTTAAGATTCGTATTTTAAGCGATATATTTGATATAGGATTTGATATAGAAATTATGATAAATTATTTGAATGCAGTTTCGCTCTATCTTGCCAAGAAACTAATAGGATGGGTGTAAAGGTATTCGAGTTAAGCTGAAAACAATTTCTTTGGTGTTTTTTCGTGCTAAACTCGTGCCACGTATTGAGAAGAGCCGGTGAAAGTGCTGCGGTTGTTGTTATTGCTTGATGACGGCGTTATTCAAACGTTTGTCTATCAAGCTGTCAAACGTCCACTTTTATATACACATACACCTACACCTACACGCTTTCAACGCGTTCTTTACACTTACCATTACTCTTGACGTAGTAACAAATATACTTATACCACCCACTTAGGTGATGAAAATCCTAGTCTCTCCGTATACGTATATTGCTGTGTGTGCATAAGATATTTAAGCTGTTCTTGAGTGGTAAGTGTGTGGTTCAAGTAACATTATTACGGTACTGAAAACATTTCAGATATTTCTCACTGCTGTGTAGTCGATTATAAGAAAATAGCCAACGATGCGTGCATTAATAGGTATTACATAGACTTCTATGCTATACTTTGATAGCAAGAGCTCTACAATTGCTTTATATAATAAAACGAATGGCAAGGTAAATTACTTAGCATAAGTGAAAAGCACTCCAGCTATCGCCATGACCAACAGTAGCTTTTAATCTACTAAAAATACCGTTGTAAACCATAAAAAAAAGAAAAAAAGAAAAAAAAAAAAATTTTAGTGTATTTATAACGATCATGTAAGAAAAAAACTCTCAAATCGATATGTCAGCTAAAGGAAAAACATCGCGACCACTTCTCAGATATATTATATTTGCCTTATACTTATCTTATATAAATGTGCCGCAATTTCGATCCATAATCTAATGCTATTTGTCTCATAAAACCTTGCAGAACTTATGAGATTCCCGAGCGAAAAACTGGACCAAGCAATTGGCCAAGCAGGCTGTTGTCAAACTCGCCTTCGTGTTGAGAAAGGTCTACAGACGATCTTTCAGTCTTCAAACTGATAGGTTGGCGGAACTATATCTAGATGGATAGATACATCGAAAGTTCCCATAGCCTACTTTTAAGAAAAAAAAAACAAAAGTCAACTTTACACCAATAATGACATTTTGAAAACAGTTGAGCAAATGGTAGCCGATCTCTCAATCAGGAAATATATCCTATACATGTAATACAGTGGCGGTCAAAAAAAAATGTTCTCATTTCAGAGAAAGAGGTAGGGAGCGACTGCCGCCTATCGCACGTTGTACTTTTAGCGAATAAGCACTCACAATGTCCGCGATCATTTGCCCGGTAGTCGCGATCTTTATCTATTCGCTTACTCATGCGCACCTTAATCGCATGATCTGTTGGCAGTAGAGATTATCTTCCAAGCATAAGACAGTACATTAAGTGGCATTAATGCGAGCTTTTTATTAGTCCGAGGATTGCAGAGCTCGGATTCAGCTTTGTCCATCTTCCGACATTATCTCTTTCGCACTTTAATTCACTCTCAACTCATATGGTATCTGGTGAGTTTTTATATTCAGCTTTATGGAAATAATCCAAAACTGTTTTCTACTCAATCTTTATTAGCTCAGCTAGGCCATAAGATGACATGTGCGACTCTTACTCAATTTTTTGAAGAATTTTGTCGACTTTATTATCGATTGGTCGTTTAGAGCTTGGCATGCCTTTAACATTGAAATTTCCAGAGGGAAGATTACCAAAGTAATTGCATAGCGTTGATTTTAATAAATCTTTCTTTCACAAGGCCATGAGGTGTTATCGCATTACTTATGGTGACATTGATTTCATGTAGAATTTTAACTCATTTCCAAACACAGTTACTTTCGGCTGGGGTAACACAGGCCGCATTGTTTTCTCTTAATTATCTACAGAATAGCGTCTTTCAAAGCGCTGGCCTTACAGCAGCAACAATAGCGATAGTAGCAGTAGGAGTAGTAGCAGTAGTAATACTAGTAATACTAGTACTAAGTAGTCGTAGTAATAGTAGTAGTAGTAGTAGTAGTAGTAGTAGTAGTAGTAGTAGTAGTAGTAGTAGTTGTAGTAGTAGTAGTAGTAGTAGTTGTAGTAGTAGTAGTTGTAGTAGTAGTAATAGTAGTAGTAGAAGTAGTAATAGTAGTAGTAGTAGTAGTAGTAGTAGTAGTAGTAGTAGTAGTAGTAGTAGTAGTAGTTGTTGTAGTAGTAGTAGTAGTAGTAGTACTAGTAGTAGTAGTAGTAGTAGTAGTAGTAGTAGCAGTAGTAATACTAGTAATAATAAGAGTGGTGTTAGTTGTAGTAGTAGTAGTAGTAATAGTAGTAGTAGTAGTAATAGTAGTAGTAGTAGTAGTAGTAGCAGTACTCTGTCTATCGTAGCAGACAAAAAAATTTTGAATTGCAGAGATTGTAGAGAATCTTGGTCAAAAATACTCTCATAATCTGCTATCGAGAATATCATATCTGCCATCATAGCAGCATAATTCACTTTTCTGTCATTCGTAAGAAAAATTTATTACCTGCAACACCAAACCTACTCTTATTCATTTTAGTGCTTAAATTTTGTGTTTTCTCCACGATCGTAGAAAATTTCTATTACCTCGTCGAATTATCACCTAACCGGTCTATAAATTTTATGTTAATTACTAAGGAAATCATAATTTAGCTCGCGTTCTTAAATTTTTGCCTCAAGACAATCGATACTTTGCTTTCTTTAATAAAATTTTCAAGGCAACCTCGAAGACTGGATAAGTTGAACAAATCTTTCGCTCACAATTCACTAAATGACGAGACATAAGTCAAGCGGTCCATGTAGAAAAAAAGGAAAAAGGAATTGAACCCGCAAACCCATAAAGCATTGCCAAGCATTACTATATAAAAATATGATTTAATATTAAAAATTTATACGATATATATACGAAAAATGTGAAACCACCTACGCTCCATCTTGCAATCAAGCATCGTTTACACGCAAATGGATTGCATATAAAAGTAAAAGTGCAGTGCACTCAAACGTAATTCCGCAACAAAAAGCAAAATGCTTATGTAATAAATAAAATCGCAATAAATGAAACTAATTAATGATTACGTAATTGCGTATAATAAGATGCCGATATAGGATTGTAGCAGTCAATGGTATCGCGTAATAGCAGTCGCAACCTCATCGTTGTTTATATCTGCGGACAAATCTTTGATCTCCTTTTACTTAGGACTTAGGACGTCATCCAGGATATTATTTACTAGCGCCAAGGAAAACTGAAATATTGCTTCCCATCGATTCTTTAATAATAAAAATTCGTTTTTATTTGCAAAACCGACAGAAAACCCCTTCGAGCATTATTGACCGATAGCACTACTACAGTCATTCAGTCTCGAATCTCCGTCTAGAACGTGAAATTGTGTTTTTCAATTGACGCTTAAGTAGTTTCAAAAGTCAACTAAATGAGTTCACAAAATCGCTCATAATTGGCGCAAAGCTGACAACTCGCAGAGTGACAGAGAAAATATTCACTCTGTGAATTTTTTTACGCAATTTTTTCTCTACTTTCCTTCCGTCAGGTTATTATGTGCTATTTTCTTATGATACCTTCAGTATGTGATGGTCAATATGCGCTTACATGAGGACATACTCTGAGGACAAAACGTTACTATAGCATTGTTTGAATATAAAACACAAACTATATATTCTGCCTGAAGCGATTCCCTTATTACGCCTGCCACATTGCGTTTAATGGGAAAATCTTAAGTACGTATTACGGATGTGAATATAATTCCGTAACGAAGTTTCAACAAAAGCTGTTGTGCTTAGTTGTCCTTTGTTCGATTACATACATTTCACACATAAGAAGGAGTGCACTCTAAGTGAAATATTTTTCAAGAAATATTCATCGAAATCTATAGGTCACCTACGTCTGATGCTTCGGATGATTATGGAAAAACCTTAAGTAATTTTTTAATTTTGAGCAAATCGTTGTGATGTTAATAACAAAATATTTCATTTCACATAAGGTTTTAGTTTGCACTAAACTATCGCTTAGTTGTGATACAATCCTTTGAGCTGAAACTCTCGTCGCTTAACAAGGAAAAGCCAGAATCTCAAATTTATTTTCGAAAATCTTAATTAAGATTTAAAAATTTAAAAGATAAGTAAAGAAGACAAGAACGATCATCAAATCCTTGAACATGATTGTAATACTGTCTAGCAAACTAATGCATAAATTTAATCTGATATAAGCAGCAATCGACATCCGATGTAGCATAAGTCAGCCAATTGTTAGTCGTAGTCAGCTGCTGGTGTTTAATTTTCTTCTTGTTTTCTTGGCTGTAGTGAAGAAAAGTCAAAGTATCGGTTTAAGCTTCCGTATGAACAAAGAAGAAATACTTAGAGATATCCGTTGCAGAATTTGTAGCCATTTGCAATTAAACAGAGCAAATAGCTACACTAAACAATATAAAACCGTCTACTTACGTTTGTTTAAGGATTTGTTAGACGTTAATGTTCAGAGAAGAAAAATTTGATAGTTAAAATTATTGTATAATTTATTGGCATCTTATTGTTACAAGAAATAGAAATTTAAGGACGGCTTTCATGCATCGGACATCGGAACATTTGAAATTTAATTTAGAAAATATTATCGTAGCATCGCTCCTTAAGGCCACTTATCAACTTTTTTACATTACATATCAACGATTTTGAGCTTAATGTAAGAAAAAACCTGGCATTGCAGCAACGTTTTAACACATAAAATAGCTTTTGTTAAAGCTTTTGTTAAAGCTTTCGTATCCTCGACAATCACCACGAACCTTTTAAGCTTTAAGTTTGACCCCAGAAACACTTAACTAATTCCAATGTTTTCAAGCTTGAAAAGTTTCTCTTCTAAAGCTCGCAATCATCAGCGAAACAGTCAATCAGTAAAACATTTTTTAAAGTTAACATAAACATTAATAGTGTTAATGTTTGCATTTTAGAGAGAGCTTCCAGCCTCCCAAAGAACAAGAAGAACGAAAAGAAATCATTTACCAAGTTTATGATCAAGCAAAGTTGGCCATTAAATCACAGATCATTTTGCTTATTGTCGAAATCAAAGCTAATAAGAAGTCGAAATTTTATCCGCATGAAAGTGTTTGTTATGAAAACCATTATGCGGAAGAAAATCCTAAAGGTAGACCAATGTGATCCAAAATTAATATACATAATGCACCCATCAAGTCGTACTCTTATGTGGCCCAACGCTGATTGGTCGTGGAGTGTTTTTCCTAAGCATGGTGATGTGCAAGTGCGGAAGTTCAAAGATTGGTCGCTTTCCGTTCCATAAATTTCCCATTCGTCCCGGGTTTTTGCCGATTATCATCAAAATTTATTACAAACGTAAAAGATTTCCGGGATGAAACGGTAAAATACCAAATACAAGATTCTAGTGCGATATCATTAGAAGCGAATTAATTTTCATAGATTATGCGCAGGGGATAAATCAAAAAGTGTAAAATTGAATAGTTTTCATGAAACGTTAGAATTCAAGAAGAAGAAGAAGCACGAAGAGCTTTTCTGTAATTTCAATGTTAAAAGAATAGGTTAAGTGAAAAATTCTTATAATTCTTCTCTTTCGCTAACATAAATGTTTCTTTTCTCTCATTTACTTTTGCTATCATCCAATAAAGCGAATGTTTTTTATCTACATGTGCAGCATTTCTTATCAATAAATGAATTATTATTTTGTCCTGTATTTACATAAGCAAAAATTCTCCAGATTGTTGTTGTATTCATTACTTTTACTTAAGGATTTGGAAACAATTCGTTTACGTTTATTATTTTTCGTCATCATATTTTTTGTTTTGTTTAATTCTTTTCCACTTATGTTTAGGTTTTATGTCAAAAAAAAAAAACTCTTTACTAAGTCAAACTTATTTAAGCTTTTAAAATGTGCTTTCCAAAGCTTGCTTATATCCTATAATGTTATGCAAGAAACATTAAATAAGAAAATAAAAGCGGAAGAAGAACACACTAACTTTCAGTCCGTATTGTCACTTAACTTAATTGCAGGCATGGTTACTGTAAATTTGCTTGCTCTGAGAGTAGATTCCTTTGAATACTCCTGGCTTGGCATCATTTTTTAACCAGGAATTGGACGTGTTGTTACGGTAATTTTGTTTACTCTGAGAGGAGATTTCTACAAATACTCTCTACTTGGCATCATTTATTCAGGCATGGCTGGCATTGTTATTGTAATTTTGTTTACTTTTGAGAGGAGATTTCTTGGCATTCCGTAAGAACAAACAGTAAAGTAAAACTTACTCTCCACACTTACTCTCAGCCAGACAGACATCGGTGCATTTCGTAGGAACAAATAGGAAAAGTAAATTTTACTCTCATAAAGGCATTCTTACTCTCCGCAACACATTCATAAGAATACACAGCAAAACAAATCTTTCTCTCAAAAAGATAAAATTTTTAATAACAAAATAAAATAAAACATAACATATGCCTTAATATATATATATATATATATATAAATGTATTAAATAAATAAATAAATAGTTAATAGTTCCAGTACATCTTAGGTTTTGAACTTTAATGTTTAAAGTTAAGCATAACAATGCAATCTTAACTTTAACGCTTCTTTGATATTAATAATAATGATAATGTTCGCCTTTTAAAGAAGTCCTTCAAATGCTACGAATATTTGAAAATTCTGTGAATTTGGAAGAGACACGTCCTGGATAAGGTAAAGAATTGCCTTCTTTGCGAATATTATCGTCCATCTCTTTCCATAAATTGAAGACTTGCGTTGTCGTATTATGAATATTATGAAAGAAGATCTATAGACAGACTCCCTCCTGCTAAACCCACCAAAAGTATGAAAGGGTTCAGAGAAGTTATGGACTCTTCATGATCTAATAGACAAATACAGATTTGAATTTAAAAGCTCTTTCCATGTAGCACACCACAAGCCCACTAGTTTTGGACAAACACTTACAATTACTGTAAATAGGCCCTTATTTTATTGCCTTTAAGTTACCGATATTATGTAAAAATGAAAAGAAACGAAATGCAAAATATTCATATCTGGAAAATAGTCATAAATTATTTAATATAATATAAGCATAAATGCGTGTAAGCATCGATGCCAAATAGAATTGGATGTTGATAATACTGATTCGACAATATATATACACATATATATATGTGTACCTTATGGCGTCTATGAAGCTTACTCCTGAGCGTTGCAAACATTTTGATAAAGCGAGTATACCCCTCATCTTTAGCTAATCAAGCTAACATGCCTTTCGTGTTTTGCCATTGTTGTTGCTCCTACAGTCTCAGTCGATTCAGTCAGTTCAGCCAGTTCAGTCAGTTACTATTTTTAGTTTAGTTTGAATTTAGTTTTTGAACGCGAAGGCTGTATAAATTTTCATATCGCGAAAGAAAAACATTACAACGTTCAGCGGAGTACATTTAACCGGTTAAACAAAAAAGAGTTGAAATATTGTGTAAAAATTATTAAAAAAAAAGATGAATGAAAATCAACTATATTTTCAAATGGCGGGCAATTAAGAAATTCAAAAGAGAAAAACAGTGCTTAACGTTTAACGTTTTTTTTTTTTTATTTTTCATTTTCATTTTCTTTTCCTTTTTTTTTTTTTGTAAATGCGTGAACGAACAAAACAATAGTTGTTAGTGTGTTTGAGCTGTTGTGGTTTTTATTTTTTTTTATTTTTATTTTTTTTTTTTTGTTTTTTTAAGGAAGACCCAATTTTTCTCCCTGCACACAAATATCTATTTATCCAAATAAAATAGAGAGAAAACGAAAATTATAGTCAATTAAGACGTACGACTTAGAAATACAAAAAAAACATCATTTACTTTGCAAATGCATCTAAACTGTAGATATAATTGAATAAAATTTAATAGCATTTTATAAAAAAAAAAAAAAAAAACATTAAAAAAAATGTAATACATTTATCACTAAAAGCAATGCATGCATGTATGTTCGATATGCTCACAAACAAATTTACACATGTCTCGAAATATTCGTACACAAACAAAGCCATCTGCGTACGTCGTATGATTAAGGAAACTATTTTATGGCGAATGTCAGATGATTAGTGCGCTCATATGTTATCGTATCGAAGGGAAAAAAATTTTGACAATTTTTCATAGCATATCCTCAGGGATACACATTAAGTAAATTCATGGCATAGTGCAATGCAGTTTAGATGCAAAAATTTGGATGTGTGTGAATACTCGCAAATTTTCAATTTCCGCTATCCTCGTTGAAGGTGTTGACACCGTTATGTCCGTTACGTTTTACTCGTTACTCATCAATACGTGCGCTTGTCATTCACTAAATTCGACAAAGATTTTTATTATTATTTTCTAGGTTGCAAAACGCATCCATTGTTTTTGTAAATGTCTACGTGGGTATGTATACGTGTGCATGAGTATGTAGTCATAAGCACAAAATTGTGCCAAAATCTGTTCAACTGAACGCAGCAGCCCATATACACGTGCATCCTTCCGAGCGCTGTAGTTTACAGTTTTGTTTACCGTAACGATTTTGTTGTTGATAAGTTTAATGGCAGAGTTTATTGCCAAAATTTTTCATATGACCATCTCACTCATAAATCCATCTTAAGCCTTGATTTTGTTTATGTTTCGAGCAAATGCTCTACATTTTTCCTAATCTACTCTGAGATGTTTTCTTTATTTTCTTTTCTCCATGTTATGAAGAATTTCTTAAAAAAAAAACTTCTCTCTCTCTCTTATAGACACTTGACCTTTTTTTCGAATCTACTATCACAGAGTGTATTAGTTTTCATATCGCATTTGTAACTAATAAGACCAAAAGAAAATTAATAGATTTCGAAAGCAAAATGTCTCTCCATGCAATTCATTAGTAATACTGACATTATATCGGATCTTTGCAAGCAGAGAAAGCAACATCATAAAGATCAAAACCTCTGGAAAAGCGATCAAAACTTTCGTTTATAGTTTCTTTTTTTTTTTTCATGAAACAGAAACTTGATCAACCACTTAAACCATATGGCCCCCGTTGACCATATATACCTTTACTTGTAAAGTAAACATAGACATAGAGAAATTTTTTCGCTTGAGTCGCTGCACTTGCGCTTATTATAGGATAACACAACACTTTGTACATAATTGTTATTAGGTCCATAGATAAATTCTTTACCATGAAATATATCCTACATAAGTTTCAATTGTTTTCAAGCCAAAGTGTAAACAGATGGATCTCAACTACCAGCGTTTAAGGCGCTGCGCTTTTCTCTGTCTTTAAAATGTGACTAAACTTCTCCAACATTCGGACTATTCTCTAAAGCTGTTTCTCTCCGAGTACCATTGGCTCAGAGTTGAAAATGTGTGAAAATAGGTCGACGAGTGAGTCGAACTTCTGAACTTCGAAGTTTCTACCTTAGCTACCCCATAAACATATACTGGAGTTAGCTGCCGCGAATTATCAACCGTCTAACAAGTGCGTTTTCAATAAATTTGAAGTTTATTGAAAAAGGTTGAGATTTTATTTGTAGGCCTAACATTTGCATACTACGCCTTATTTACATAGGGTTAGGTGATAATTGCGGGGTTTAACTAAGACATTTAATTAAGGAAAAACGGTATAGTGGGCTATACCCCACACCACTTCACTCGATACAGTTATTCATAAAATTACATTCCAAAACAAGACGTTATATGTTAAGTGATCGAAAAAGTGATCCGATTCGATCCATTTTCGACAACTTTCATCCCTTGATCAAAAGCCGTCGATATACAACATTTTATCAAAATATCTCAAAATTGCGAGTCGTAGATTTAAGACAAGATTGCATAGACAGACATTGCGCGGACAGATATCACGCGGACAGACATCTCGCGGACATCACACGGACAGACAAGCTTAGATCGATTCCGAAAGTAGGTCTGAATAATCGTAAAAAGTCCGTGAAATCGTGGGAAATCTACAACAACGAACAAAATTAAGAGTACGTGTATCAGAATGACGTCTGGCGTTGCTGACGCATTGTCAAGCGCTGCGTAAGGTAGATGATTTGCTTAAGCAAAAGAGAGTTGAATCATGATATTCGAAAAGCGAAGTCAAAACAAAGTATTCCAACTTTTTTACGAATCAATGTTTTTTTTGGAAATAATTTCTTTGTAAGAAGATCTTCTAAGAACTGTAAATGAAGTCCCTCTCATCGATCAATTCAATCTAAATTCAAATTCACAATACAGCGCCACGAAAAATACATAAAATCGGATAAGAAATTTTACGTAACAGTGTGCTAAGCTTAACATATGTACCGTTGGCGAACGAGATCTGATGAAATTTTGCTTCGGAATCAATTAGTAGGGTGCATGAAGCGTTGACTACCAACTCACGCTGTAGACTTTATAAATTTGAACAGATCAAGAGTTACAGTTCACCTTTAAACCGTATTAAGATAATTTGGTCTTTAGATACAAGACCACGCATGGTTCACACTTGAATCTCACTCAGTTGCGTATAACTGCAAGCAGGACTGCAAGTCGTTCGAAAAATTGATGATTTCATTTTAATTTCCAACCATTTTGTCGGAACAACTGAACAACGAACAGATGGGCATACAGATAATCATGGTTACCATACACATAGACCTTCTCGACAGAAGGGGGGCAATAGTCCTTATTTACAAAGCCATTTAAGCAATTATGACCTTCACTCCACCTGCACGAAACGTAACCGCGGATTCATGGTTTTAATAATAGGAAGCTTCGACAATTTCGAAACAATGTATTGGCTAGCAAGGTCCAAACAAGCTACTAGAAAAAAATTTGACCCCAACCCCAATCAATTTAGAGCTGTAGCACTATTAACAAATTAGGAAATATCGTCACAACATGCTGTGATAAAATTAAAACGCTTTGGGTACCTAATCATGTCGTATATGATTGAGCGACAAAAGGTGCCGCTTCTGCCGATGTCATTAAAATGTGTTGG
Source organism: Glossina austeni (assembly GCA_000688735.1). Taxonomy (NCBI): domain Eukaryota; kingdom Metazoa; phylum Arthropoda; class Insecta; order Diptera; family Glossinidae; genus Glossina; species Glossina austeni. The sequence continues at coordinate 1,071,899 of KK502401.1, forward strand.
ACAGTCACAGAACGCCATATCTCAATACTAGATTTAATATTAAAGTTTTTTTCTAGAATAGAGCCGACAGCCTGTGTTGCTAGTGCTCAAGTTGTTTTATCCTAACAATTCATTTCATTAGTCTAAAGAAATTGTAATAATAATAATAATATTGAATGGATGACCATATAGCTACTGCTTGGTGTTTCAAATGAAATCGAAAAAATCATTTCTGCATATCATAATCATTATAAGGCTCTAGATCGGTTTAATTGTATGAATCGAACTATCCGCGTCTTCTTCTAGTTCTCACAGTTGCCAAAATGTAAGAACGAATAAAAGATGAAAATTTTCTGAACGTATCTGCCCTCATATGAAAAAGCTTCATACCAAAGATGTAATTCCTTGGCAGAAGTATGCAAAGTTTTCGAACCTTTCTCAACCTTATATATATATTCAATGGTCGTCTTTATGGACCTACGCTTGTATACTTTTGCTTGCAAATGCTTTTAAATGAACACAAATACTTCCCGGATGATATGTGAATGTATTGTAGGGACTGGAAATCGCATTGGAAATCGGAAAATCGAATTGGAAATCGACTGGAAAAGGCATTTATTACGAAAATAAAAAGAAAAAGGTTTAAAAAAAAATGTACAGTAATTTCCGTCCTTAAATCGCAACCATATATGAGTACACAGGTCAAGATCAAGTTTTTCCCCATCGCTATACGAAACTTCTACTCAACAGTTCGAAGTTAATTTCAATGCAAAATAGAATGTCAAGGAACTTTTAATATATTCGAAAGACCTTAAAGGCAAAAGCAAAATAGCAAATTTATTTTTTTATATCGATCGAAATAATTGGTAAGCAAGGAGGGCATTACGGACCTTGCCTGAAGGGAGATCTCACTATCTGCAAAAATCTTCATTCAAATGACATTAGAGAAGCACCAGAACCGCTTGCAACCTTCTGGAAACTCCAAACTGGCATAAAAAAGATATTAGCATTCGTTTTCACCGTTGATGGGGATCCAGGCGGTAACGCATGCTTAGTATTAAATCAAATGTTTTACCTTTAGGATGATTGCAAAGAATGCACTTTTCATCACCAATCGCAACGGAATGCAATTCACCCTGAATTCGTATAGCATCCAAATTCGTCAACTCGGTGTTAGTCGTAATCGTTTCATACCCATCACCGCACAATGAAAGGTATATTCATTTTATTAAAACGTTTGCATCGTCCACAAAGAAGCTTGAGACTCTTCACAAAGTCTTCATATTCTTGATCGGCATCAATTTCTGAATATATCTAAGCATGTCAGCTTGTCTATCTGTTCATCTGGCCAACTAAGCAAACCTGGCCATGGCTACCGTATATTATAGTAAATCAAATTTTTATTGTTTTGTTATAACAGGCGGGAGGAAGTCTCTATTAGCATTTTTGATTAGCATTCAACTCGGAATTAATTTGAACACCGCCGTCTGTTCGTCTGTCTATCAGTCCTTCTGCCCAACCTTGCCTTGTCTGTGGTAAACGTTGTCCCGTTCGCAAACATGAAGATGTCGTCTACAAATTTGCAACATAAACTAAACCGGCCGAAAGATACGCTTGCAGCGCCCGCAAGACTATGCAACGAAAACGGCGCACACCTTCGCTTTCCGTGTTCTACTTGTTACTCATAAAGTTGTTGCTCATACTTGTTGTTACTCATACATATACACCGTATAAATTTCTTAACCTTATTTTAAAAACAGAAAAAAACAACCGCGCCCTCCCACCAACTCTATAGAGTATGCATAGGCAGTTGTTTTCCTGCTTTTTTAGTCGTTTTTAGGAAACGATGATGGGCATAAAAGATCGGGACACGACTGAATATAATTTTCTTACTTGCTAAAAATTAAAAATTGCCGAGTCATCAGCAGTGAACATTGAACAAAGTGTTGTTCAGAAATTTGTCTTGCGAATCTTAATTCAATATTCTCTCCAATTCTTTGCACTCATAAAATCTTAAACTGCTCTTTATCATTAAATCTTAAACGGCTATTTTTAAATCGTCTAAAGTGTTCCATATTTCCCTAGGATGCAGAGTATTTCTAGCGTACATTTTCATCCGTCAAAGTTTAAAATTTGCAAGCAGTTTAAGTCGAGAAATTATCAATTTTCGCGAAGCTAAATAAACCGAAATAAAATCAAATTTGCGTTGACAATGGAAAATGGAAATTATTCCTTAAAACACCAGTATTTACAAGGAAGTTATGTTTCACTTAAGCCTAAATTCTCGGTAGTCGCTAAGCTATTCTTTATGTTGGGGCTTATTTGCCCTATTTCAGAAAAATTGCGGTCGTGGTCTTAGTTCGATCGGAATATGAAAATTATTGCGAAAATTAAATTCTCGTAACCGTAATGGAAACGCTCGCATTTAACATTTTGCGAGTTCGAGTGTTTAATGAAAGGACCACAATAGACTGATTGTAATTTATGCAAGCGACTTGAGACTCAATAAAATTTGATGACTCCTGCCCACATTCCCATCAATTGGCTTCCCTTCACCCATAAATAGCTCGTGTTGTTTGAAAGGCAAACGACCTCGCGGCCTCATCTGCCATAACCTCAACATATTTCATATATAAGTCAAGCTATCGTTTATTCCGAAATTTCGAGAATTAATTTGATTTTGAAATCTAAAAGTCAAGTCAAGATGTCAAGTAAACTGTCATTGATCTCAGAATAAGTGAACTTTTCCAGCGAGAGCTCTAAACAACTGTAGAAAGAATTAAAAGAGTCGTAGAAAAAAGAGGGGTAAAGAGTTATTGTTCGAAATTTTGAAAAGCTCCTCTTTATTTTTCTTCTCTTCTCCTTTTCCTTGTATCTTCTTAAAAGGCCATCAACAGTCTACGATGCACGAGGTGGTAAATTATAGCGAAGTTTTTCGATCAAAATTTTTTCTTTTGCCAAATTTAAAAAATTTAAATTTTCTGAAAAAGTTTTATAAGCATTTATTCTTTTTCTCTCCTCTCGACTATCTCAAATAGTTAACATTACCATCCTTGAACCGTTCTATTTGACTTTAAGAGTTTCTTTACTTTACTTTCGGCATGTTTTTCTTATTTCCAAAAGCAACCAAATGTTTTTTTTTTATTCCTCTTTTCATGTTGCTATTGGTATTGTTATTGTTATCGTTAATGCTTCGCTTCTGCTATCAAGTATATTTATTCAGAAGAAAAAAGAAAATAAATTCTTACGAAAAGTTTATTAACAAATAAAGTTTAATAACAAAAAAGGGAACAAACATTTTTCGTATAAATTGCCAAAGTGAAGAATAATTTTTTTAATTACTTTTGTTAAAATTTTCAACATAACTTGCAAACGGACCAAAAGAACTTCTTTTTAGACGCTTATTGCTATTCCAAAGAGATCGACAAAGACGATATGTCGCAATGAAGAGTAGGCTGAGAAATAAGAGACAAAGGTAGACAAACTGGCTTCGCAGGCGGGTCAATGAAGCAAAACAAAGAACGTAATAAGTGTACAAAAGAGTTCTTGAGTCTTGAAATTGATTGCTTTACACAATCCACCTGCCGCGTTCATTTGTTCTGAAATTTTCGGATACAAAATTCAAGTGGACATTAATGTTTGTATCGCATAAGTCTCAGTTGTCAAAATATGAAGCGATGGATGCTGCAATGCTTTACGCTGGATGACAATACCATATAATTTGTAGATACTACCGACCCTCGAACGGAATCTGATAAAATTTCACGACATTCCGACAAATGGCTTACAAGTTGCCGCTGTCTTATTGACTCGACTATCGTAATTTTCAAAACAGTGAAAAAATTTCAATTTCGTTTATTGATCACAGCACAGCGTTACTTTTCGATAAGATAACACACGTCCACTATCAACTTTTGCTTAAGAGAGATGTCTGTCGAAAAGATGAATTTATAGGTGGTTTGTTAATTTTAAATACAGTCACACATACAGGCACACTGATGATGCTGAACGCTCTGACCGAGCGAATTCTGTAGTTGTTCCAGAAAACATGATGCAAAAATATGCACAACATCTTTGTTTAAGTTGCGTGAGATAGGTAACACCTTAAAGATATCAGAAGGCAGTGTATTTATTTATCTATTTGGCTTAACGTATGCCTATTAGGAAACTCTACTCGAAGAGGTTGACGCGTTTGCTCACTTTGAACAACAACGTGTTTTATGACTTCGCGTCCTGTATCGACGAAATAAAAAGGATTTTTTCTCGCGATATGTGACAATGAGAGAAACATGGCTTTATCACTGCACTTCAGAATCAAATTGGCACTCAGCTGAGTGGACAACAACAACCTGCGAAAGCCCTCCAAAGGGATCAAAAAAGTAGTCTCACCAAAGCAACTATAATATAAAGACTAATGGTCGGAATGTCAGGAAAAATTTATACGCATCGTTTTGGAGTTTTGTACTATACAGAAATTGTATGAGCCTGCCAGCAGTGTTGCCATATATGCTTACTGAGCGATGTGATACCTAAGACATATCAAAAAACTTTATAGAATCAATAGGCTTTCGCCATATTTGTGATAAAATCATTATGCAGTCGCTATAGAACTTCTGGAATTCCTGGGTGAGAAATGATTTCCACAATCAGCTAATCACCAGCCCGATTTTATTGTAATTCTTTGATGAATTTCGCCGACTTTATCAACAGAGGTCACTTAACCAGATCGAGGCGGCATCTTTAGCATTGAAATATGCAGTTTCGATAAAGAATTGTCATCAGCCTAAACACCATGTCACATGTTCTTTCAAATTCAATGATATCTTGCAAAATAGCGAGTTTTTAGGATTTCGTCTCATTTCCAGAACGAAATTCCCATTGACTTAAGACTTAAGACTAAATCGCTTAAATCTTTTCTGTTTCCTAATTATCTATGCATTACCACCTTTCATATGCAGTACGGTATAGCTCTCTATATATATACACATATATATATATATATATATATATATATATATATATATNTCTATATATATACACATATATATATATATATATATATATATATATATATATATGTATATATATGTATACATATGCATATATATGGTACATTATATACATATTATATACATATATTTTATATTGTATGTAAAGATTATCATTCTTATAATATATTTATCTCTACTATAATTCAAGTTCAAGATATTTATTATACGAATGTTTATTATAGCAAGTAATTCAAGGTCAAGGTAAATTAATAAAGGGAAGTAACAAAAAAGGTTTCACTTTGCAAGTTCATTTAACGAGCCATGCCCATATAAAATTTTGCACAATTAACTTCTTCTCGCTACGTAGAGAGAAGCGTATAAAAGCCTACGAAATACTCTTACGCCAAACCTGGTGTCAGCCTAAGCAACGTTGCAACTGTTCGCCTTTACATTATTACAGCTCTTATGCAGCGTAAAAAATTAAAGCTTAAATCCAAGAATCTGGGTGACGTTTGTGCAAACAGGAAACACGTTCCTGTAAAAATGTATTAAAAATTAGTTGAATAATGAAAAACGAAAATTTTCAATTCATGTTTTTTAAAAGCCTACTATCTGTGATGGATATCGGTGTCGCACGGCAATGCTTCCAATTACTATATTGGCACGCGACCAACTAAATAAAAAAAACAGAAAAATTGAAAAATAAAAAAATAATAACAAAACTATATCACGATTATCACGAACAGAATTTTCTCCAAATGTATTCCAAATCCTTCTTAATTGGGTGAAATCTTAAATTTAAGCAAATTTCTAATCTTTTAATACATAGGTACATACTATAGGTTTACCTTAAATGGATCGAGACATTCAATTATGTTCTTAAATTTTGTTTTTCACTTTCACATTCTATTTATTTATATTAATGTACTATCGTGCAAAAGCCTGAAATTGTTGCCTCCGTTCCGTTCGCTATACATACATTCTACATTTTACGTATAATTCATGCATAATTTGCTGATTTTATTGTCTTTTATAGAAGACTTCATAGCCGCATCTATTATTATCATTATTATTATCATCGTCATTATCGTCATAAAATTGAAACGATTAAAACGCATTATTTGCAGATTATTACAAGTGATAAATGCTTATGAATATTATCATACATGTGTGTATACACATTTACATATCTACACATATATATATAGACAAACACTTTTACATAATTCATAAAGTGTTTGATAATGAATATAATTGAGCGCGTTGTTAGCGATTAAGCTAATTAATATAAATGATGATTAACATTTAAAGAGAGAGAGAGAGAGAGAGAGAGAGATAAGAAAGGAAATTATATTCGCTTCCTATAATGGATCCATTATATCCGAAATAATAATCACTGTTATGATGGGCAAATTTGAGATTTAGAAATCATTTAATTCGTTATGTCATTCCCGGGCAACCGACAGATGACTCAAACGTGACTCAAATTGAATTAAAATCTTGCACATCAACTTCAATAGAAGTTGTGGTAGTCAATAGTAAAGTATATATATATATATATATATATATATATGACTTGAGTGATTGAACAATTATTCAATAAAAATTAATTAATCGGATATTAAGTGAATAGGAAAAAACTGCATAATCATCGTAACATAAGATGGAATAAATAATGTGAAGATCAAGGTGACTAAGCCTGAAAAGTGGGTCGGATATAAAAAATGTACTGAGCGTACTATAATATATCTTGAAATTTATGTATATCTTGAAAATTATTCAATATTTCGATAGCAGGTAAATTCTGAAAATACTTAAGACAGACTTAAGACAGCGACCGTAGTGGTTGGAAAAATATTAAATCGATTTTATTCAAATACATCGGGTATAGGGTTTTCAAGTTTACAATATCAAGAACGCCCTTTGAACGAACTATGAAGTAAAACCTATTTCTAACCGAATTGTACAATGGATGTAATCCTTCGCCTCTCTCGTTTCATTGAAGTCACTTCTATTGCGTCCTTCTCACTCTCGTCAAGCAAAATTGAAAATTCAGTTATATCGATGGAAGGTCTGCCTATAGATAACTAAAGTATGGCACTTTAAACGGGCTAAGCGAAAAAATCTTTCCTCTTACAAAAGGGGTGGGAGAGGTGTCTAGAAAATGTTAAGCGCCCGTTCGATTTTATTAGTTATGAATATATTACGATTTGTATAGAGGGAGAGCGAGAACTTACGTATTATGAGATCGTATTAGGGCTTATGGATATCACCTTGCACTGGTGCAACGACATATTTCGCTCACAATAATCTGGCATTTTTTGTCTTTAATTTCGAAAATTATATCCATTAAGTAAATAACAAAACTCTGTGATATAATAGGTATCAGAAAGTCGGTGTAAATTAAATATCATTTCCTTATTTTCTTTTCGACATATTGATTACAGTCACTGATTGATTTTATATATATAGTAAGTACGTCGCTGGTTTTTTTTTTTGTTTTTGAAAATTACAAATTTCAAGAACGATAAGAAAGAAAAAGTTGTTTATTCACAGTAGCGTCCGTCACTAGTTACTCCTTGCTACGTATCTTAGGCAGAGTATAAATATCGTTCGCGAGAGGCAACCGGCATAGGGTGCTTATGCAGAAAAACCCACAATTTGGATTTCCTTACGAGAATCGAAGCTCTGCATGAACAGGCATTAGCTCGTTTGTTATTGATTTTAAAAAGTATTGCCGTACCGAGGAGAATACCACATTCGATGTGGGTGAGGCTTATGATTTCTGGCCTGATCTTGTCTTATGCATGTGATTATACCGAAAACTGAAGATACTTTCGGAGACTTTCGGCATATTGCGGCCCCGTTTTTGATTCTATTTGTATCAGTTATTGATAGTAATGATCTCTAGTACTGATTGCCAATATATTGATTACTGACTTCGCCTTTACCAATCCAACTAATAAAGCATCTATTTGCGTGCGTCTGTGACTTTGTCATCCAGTCAAGCAGTTGAAGCATTAATTTTGCCTAAAAATGACTTACATTGAAGTTTGATAACGAAAGTGCACATCATTAGTGTGTTGATTTAAAATTTATGCATAAACTTTTCTAATTTCCGTATAGAATGCAAACGGGAATCTCTCACTCTCTCTCTCTCTCTCTCTCTCTGTATTGTAATTTCTGTTGTTAAAAGGTGTGTAAGCAGAAATTTATCTTTGAAAAAGTTTCCAAAAAGCTATAAAAGATTGATAGGAAAGAAACTTTTATCTATCACCCCATGTCTCTCCTTTCCTCTCGCTCTCTATCTCTCTCTCGTATGCAATTCGTATCTACCTAGACAAAGGGTAAATGTAGAAATAGCAAAAGACTTGAAATACCGGAATTCCTTTCTTGCCGTTTTAAGGAGCAATACAAACGGGCTTCTGAGGAAGAAACGCAAGATCGAAATTTCTTTCTTGCCACATCAATAGGAAAAAGTACTTTAACTCTCCGTATATATAAGACATTAAAAGCAAAACTCAATCACTCGCTCAAGAACAAACACATCGTTTCATTAGCAACTGCACTGCATTGGTTTATGGTATGCGTCCGGCACCTATTGAATATTATATGGGATCCCAAAACACACACGTAAAGTGTGCAATGAAAAGAATATTAAATGTTTTTCATTGTATTTCGCCAGCAGCTCGCCAGAGAGGAGCTGGAAAGAAAATGCAATATAAAATTTTATGGCTCATTTTCAATTTCAATAGTTCGCACCTCATTTCGTTATTTGCCAAGTCTTCGGCGTCATAAATTATCATTTTCTATGGTTTTATCGGTGAACACTCAACACTCACTTTAATCTTCGCACGTTTTCTTCTCTTCTCTTCTTTTTTTTTTTTTAACGGTCAGAAAGAAGTGGGGTGAAAGAAAAACAACAACAGCAAGGGAGGGAGAGTCGGACGCATTGTAGTGGGTGTGCGCCCAATCGGCAAGTGTTATACATTTACCGGCTGAGCGCTCACTATAGCTACGACCAATGCAAACTCTGCCGTACTGAGTTTTGAGAATCCGCGAACACTGACTTGGTCTGAGTCGCGATTCTCACCTACTCGGCTATTCATTGCGAAACGTGAAAGCGATAAAAGCATACTCGGTCACATCCACCTCTCATTATTTGCATATATAAACGCTTGAGGGACATTTATTTATTTTCCTTTTTTTCTCCTTTGCTTTAGAAAATACTTGAAAAAAAGATATGAATAAGAAGTTATGTTAAGCTAATATTAGCCTAAATTTAATACGTTACGTCGTTAATAAACGAATAAAGTGAAGCATTAAATAAAACAGAGTACGATTGTATTTAAATGTCTTATGGCATGAGCTTGTTTTGTTTGTTTGTTATGATTTACAGTAAAAATGATGTAAAATTTTTAAGAATAACCAAAGCCACAACAGCCGCCAGCCCATTATAGAACTCCTCACACTCCTTCTATTAAGATCATGTTTAAGAAACATTTAAAAAGCGAAAAAACGTATTAAAATCCTTTTTTTATAAAAAAAGAAAAAATAAAGTTTCAATTTTAAATCCTAAATCCTATATATATACATATATATATACATATATATATATATATATATCAATGATATAAACCAGATTTTAATCATTTTTAAACTACATACAAAGTATATATAAAACGTGAATGTCTATTAAGTATAAAAAAAAGAATCATCTTAAGAAGTCCTTTAACTTGTTAAACTTTTAATTACCAAATTTCAACATTCCTGCCCTCTTCAATTAAATTCCGCTGTAACATTGTTAGCCCCATCCAATTTGCATCCGTATTGTTCCTTTTCTATATCGTTTCAAAACGTCGCGGCAATCATTACGATTTGTACACGTGTAATCATTTGTCAATTGTGTGATTATATTTTGCATAAAACATAATAACAAAACGTAACATAACACAATGGTTGAAATTCAAAAACCCAGTTCGGCTTTGAAACGTCCCTCATTAAAACGTGAAACTGTTGTTGTCAATAATAGTGCACCTATGAAAAAAGTGACACTAGTGCCCAAGGATGAGGTAAGTTTTATAACGATTGGTCAATGCCATATATACGTGTATATCATATTCATATATATATATATATATATATATATATGTATATATATATGTATATATATATGTAAACATATACATGAACAATTCTGCTTTTATACCGAAGAATAAGAGTTATATTCATTTTATCGAAACGTTTGCAAAACCCGCGAGTAAGCTTCACAGACCCCATATATATATATATATATATATATATATATATATATATATGTATATATATACTTTTGATCAGCTTTAAATTCTATATCGATTTAGGCATGTCCGTCTGTCTTAATTTCGTCTATGTTGTTGATTGTTATAAACATTCTTCTAACCGCAAAATTGAAATGAAAAATGGGCTAAATTATTTAAGGGTCATGCCTACAGTATCCCGTTAACCGTTTTCCAAAAGGAAAAAAAACTAGTTTTTTGCGTATTATTTACAAACTACTGCCGAGTAATCTATAGAAATTTACATGTATACTCTATGAGCGATGCTTTAGTACCTGTATGAAAATGACCACGCCCATCCAATATTATAGTATATAAAATTTTTGTTTTTTTTGTCAAAAGTAGGAAAAAGAAACCTCCAAAACTCTATAATTATTATAATAAGCATTAATTCAACCTTTGTCCGTCTGTTCATCTATCCAAATGTCCGTTTGCTTAACTTTTTAGTATATGCAGTTCAGAACATTCTTCTCCGTTCTCAAAAATGAAGATATCGTGTACAAATTTGCAAAAAAATTTAAGAATGGTACCTAAATCGGTTAAAGGACGCGTCCTGTTTTTCGCTCGTTACCCACAGACCACGACAGCAATACGATATAGATAGCCATTTTCATTCTACAGCAATAGATAAAGTCGGCCACGCCCATTCAATGTTATAGACTATCAAAATCAAGCTTTTCTTTTTCCTTTTTTTTTGTTTTCCTTGGATAACGGTAATGGGTATAAAGGATTCAGTCACTCCTCAATATAATTTTTTCACTTTTTCCTTTATTTTTTTTTTTTTTTTTTATTCTATCATATCATTGCTTGCGTGGTTTGCTCTTTGTCAGTTTAATATGAATTATAAATACACGAAATTGGTTTAATTAAATAAATACATTTTCAATAATAAATAAAAATACTGATCAAATTTTTTGCAATCAAACATATTCCGCGAAGTAATTTTTAATTTTTTTTTTTTTCAAATTGAAAAACTTAAAAACTTAAAGACGTTTGGGCACGCGGTTTAAAAATGAAAAAAATGATCATAATTTCTGAAGGAAATATATATATATATATATATATATATATATATATATATATATATATATATATATATATATATATCTACATACTAAACTAATCGCTAACTTTATTAAGGTTTAGATAAAGAACCCCGTGTTCACAATCACTCTGTTCTACTCAGTACAGTAAATCGTCTGTTCTTGATTTACTGACCCCTAGGGGAAGAAGAAGAACTTCTAAAAACTAAGTTTAATTGACTGATGATTGAAAGATTGTTATGACGAAAATGATTCTGATCCTCACCGAAAGACACATGTGAAATGTACAGCATAGAACCATCGGCTGAAAGCTGAATCTTCTTTTCGCGTTTGAAACTCCGTGGTTTCGAGGCAACTTCACTTTTGCAGAGATCGATCTGCACCGATGCTAATCATGAGGAGACAAGTCTGGAGGAGTTCGCAGCTTAAGTTAAAGATCACCGTCCAGGTTGCTTTCACTGAAGATGGTCGGGCGTACACGCACATTCATTGTCTTCAAAACTACAATTTTTTGCCATCTGTTCATAGCTCATTGCGTTTCCATTCCACGCTAACATTTTGGTAGCTTCAGCTGCATTTCTTTTACTCCTCCACATTCATTCAATTAAAAGCAGAGAAAAACGGAAAAAAGCAAAAAACCCAAATGATGTCCATCTTTGATGTACACTGAACGGCAGATTGTGAAGAACTGAAAGTCATATCGCACAAGTATCAATACTCAAAACGACAGATCAATTGAAAGCTTTCAACTATGTTTTCTATAACAAGCCAACTTCAATGCTCACTTCAGTCCCGTAGGCTTATTATCACAACTTTTTACTTCCTCCTAAAGCTTTCTTCTCAGCCAACGTTTATAACCCCCTCTGCTAGTGGTTGACTTAAACTCTTTACCATACATTTACATTTTATCGCATACAATCTGATCATATAAGCTACACATTATATCGGCTTAGTTCATTTGAGCTTCATGTCCCGAAAGAGAAGACAATGTATTGTGGAAACAAAGCGAGTTTGATAAATAAGCCGCCTTTATAAGCTAAAGGCTACTATGGAAATAAGATAATGTTATGCCCCACTTGGCTCGAAGATTTTTAGAAATCGGTTGACTCCTTGCTTGCAAGCGATAAAATGTTGAAGGAAAAACAGGAGCTGTAGTCCTCGCTACGCTTCTAAAGAATTTTTGCACAAATCACCAGGAAAAGGAGATCGCGTGCTTTGGACGTTCTAGCGAATCGACGACAACGTTTGAATATTAAATTTAATCAAAGTGCTTGAAAAGTGGTAGAATGTCCTTATATGCGTATACATGCAACTAAAATTAATTAAAAAAATATATTAGATGCGGTATTATGTTGCCATTTATAATAGTACCCGGATTCACATAAATATCAAAGAGTTTGTTGATTATGAATTTTATTTGCAATCTTTTGAGCGATTGCTGACCAGAATGGAAAAAATTCCTTATAGCATCGTGCAAGATTCCTAGATAGGAGTCCATATTTTCTTTAAATTCATGTATGAAGCCTAACGTAGCAGAATTTATGACTGAGCTCATGGTTTTTGTGATCAACAACGAGATGGCGTCTTATTTTAGAACGGCTTTGAACGCCTTGTAGAAGCGTAACACAGGTGGTTTTGTAACCGTTACGGTACATCAATTCGCCACATTTACATATCGAATCATGGCAACCTGTCTTGCGGACCCTTGAAAGCAATTACAAGCTTTACTCCTTTACTTTATAAAGCAGTTTGCAAAGTATTTCTTTTCCCCGTTTTATTTAAATTATTATATGCTTTTAACCTGCATGACCTACTTGACCTTGGTAAACCTTGCGTGAACCGTGAGTTTCGACAATAATTTCTATATTCCTTGTATGTCTGCCTCACTTTATATACGTCTTGTAACCGTACTAATCGTACTAACCAGAAGCACCCATAACTTGTGTTTTCGATGATTACGGACAATTATACATAACTGATACATAATATCAGAACATAATACTTCCACAGTTAGACGTTTGATATATGGAAGCAAGTTATATACAATAGTGAACAACCTTCGATTACTTAGTAAATTCTGTTTTCAAGCCAATAATTTGGATGGGAACCGTATATTTTATCGAAAAGTTCCACGATAAAAATATCACAAGCTCTGAAAACCAAAGATCATCACTCATCTAGCTTTCACACTATTTACTAACAACTTTCCGTAAGAGTGCTCGGATAAGTAAGAGCTGCGACTAACAAATCAGTATTCGTGGGTTCAAATTCCAGTCTGGTAGAGTTTACTTTAGTCGTAGCTATAGTAAGTGTTCAGTCGGTAAAAGCATTATAATTATCTATGGGACACAGAGACCAACTTGGCTGCGGCCATCTCCCTACGTCATTCCCTTTCTGCACTTCTTTTGTTTCTTTTTGGCCGTCGCCGTGTTACACGAATAGGGACATACCCTGAATGATTGGTCATTTAAATAAATAAATAAAAAAACAAAAAACACTTGCTCCTTATCCATCGTTTATCTATAAGTGACGTGCAATTAGAGCGATGATATGATAGGACGCGTGTAAAACGACAGGCAAAGAATCTATCTGACTCATTTGTATTTGCTATCATCATTATGCCAATCTAAAGTATTGGCTGTCCATGATTCCTGCGACAGAGAAAACCTGATTACCAAGAAAGACACAGAAAACGCTGACCTTGGCAATATCAACCCTGTGATTAAGAACGAAAACTCCAATTCCAGTGATAGAGAAGACCTGATTACCAGGAAAGAAGCCGCAGAAGCCGCTTGCCCAATTGGCAATATCAACCCTGTGATACTAAGGACGGCAAACCCAATTTCTGTGATAGAGAAGATCTGATTACCGCACGGAAGACCCAATGTCAACAAGGTGATTGAGGAAGAAAATCTCAATTTTCTGAAAACCTTTGGACAACTCCACAAACAAAAACAATGGTTAAACAAACGAGATATCTAAACTTGTTGTTTGTATCTGAAACATATTTGAAATCTCAATATAAATTTTTTTATTGAAGAAATCTTGTTAAGCGAAATCCCTGCAGGCATTTTCTTCTTCTTCGCAAAATTGAATTTCAATATTAATTCTTCGTAAGCATCAAGATTATTGTATTTCATATATGATATAACCCCTTCGCTGGCATATTCGATAAAATCTCACTACCAACACTAACAAAAGTTACTTCACTTTTCACTTTTTATCTCACTCTCTGGATCTGGATTTGTACAGCATATTAGCAAATTAGCTACTTTTTCACGTTTAGAATTCTTTACAAAACAGTCGAAGAAAGTTGTTTTTACACAGAACACATAACTCCGGATGCTTCTTAACGCGCTTTTCATACTTGATTCCTATTAACGAAATTAGCCCTAGAGTGAGATGAATCGTTTCGAGCACTTTGAAAACCCAATAATGTTCGGGTTAATAATAATGCATTGATTGCTCAAACTCTAAACGTCTGTTTCTAATTCAAAAAGACTGCCTAATGATGCATCTGGCTAGTCTCTGTCGCAAGTATGTAGCGTATCACTATTCCGAATATCTTTGACTGGACTTTATTTTTTTTAACAAATACTTATATACATATATATGTATATAAATGTTTCCGTTAAATTTTTTATTGTCAGTAAAATTAAATTTGTTTGAAATTATATGCACGTGTGTGTGTGTGTGTGTGTGTGTGTCTATGCGAAACTTTTATATAAAGTTTTTTTTTTTTCGTTTTTGTTTCTAAATCACGTAATTTTTTTAAGTTTTATTTCTTTTCCTTGACATTTTAACTCATCTAAATAATTGGATTACCTGGAAAACAAAAGAAGAAGAAGAAGACGAAGAAGAAGAGGACGTTTAATTTCTTCTCACAGAATTGCATTATATTTGAAAAATTTTTTGCCACAAAAATCGTTATTTTATACCAAAACTAATGGCAAACGCACATTAAATGTTAGATCGTCGTGCAAGAAACTCTTCTCTAGAGAAGCAAATGATTACGCATCCTTTTTTTTTTTGCTAACGCAGTAATGTGCTTACGTTAAATCGTAACACATATTTGAATCATTTTCCTTTCACTTGTGTTAAGATTTATTATTTAAAATTCAAAGATTCTACGACGCGTCAATAGCATTTTGCAACTTGACCAAGTTCTCCTCTTAAGAATCCCAAATCGAGAATTGTACGTGCTTTTGCATTACTTAATTAATCTTCACAAACGTTGTGACAAGTGAAGAATTGATGCGAATTTAGCGAATGCTTAATCGCATTGTGACTAAAGTGTCCTTGAGCTTGGAAGTGTTGAAATTTTAAATGGATAACCGAACTTCTATCCTAGTTGTCGTGGATAGTCGCGAGCTTTTAATTCATTAATCCGTGCACAATGTATAATTAATTTATTAAAATATATTACAAGTACTTAACACTTTAAGTCCTCGCATAATCTTTTTCCGTTACACACATTTTAAAACCATTATTAGAAAGCTAGGTAGTGTTAGATAAGCCTCGAACGACCAAGACATCATTTTAGAGCACTCTACACGATGTGCTTTCTCGCTCAGTGGTTCCAATTATCGTGCTGAACTATCCCTTGAGTCATCGGGCATCATACGCTTGCTTATGAACTCCACGTATACTGGAGGCTTTTTGTATGCAACATCCAAATAAGGCATGAATTCATTATCGCATAAGGTGTACATACACATTCTTGACCAGCTGTATATTTTGAATTCATTAAGTCATCTCCGTTCATGTCACTGCTGTTGGATGAAAAGTTTTGAGAAAAGTTAACTGCAAGCTCAGCTATGCTCATACAAGATATTTACAAACTGGGCGGGAGATACGATACCACCACATAATGAATGTTTGGGAGTCACTTTTTCGCAATTCGCAAAGAACCATTTCTAACAGCAGGCATCCATATGTACATTGTTACAAATATTTCTCAAACTTATGTAAGGTAAAGCGACACTCCCATCGACACTAACAAAAAAATACACAATTTATGGCACACTGTAAGGTGATATGCTTTTTGCGGTTTTACGTTTTTATTCAACTTCTTTTGAGATAACGTTCGCTCCATTGAATTGTGCTTTTAGGAGAGCATAGGAGATCCATTTACAAATTATATACAGGAACATGTATTCACAACGGTTTTCTGGTCTTTTTTATTGTTCGAATTCTGTGTAAAAATACAAAGTGATTATCGATTCGTTTTGTTCTAAACCGACCAAGAAGAGAAAAAAATACAAAATTCTAGTAATTACTTATGGTATGAAACCTAACTTGGACATATTCCAAAAAAGTTTAATTTACCCGATCGTTATGGGAAAATTTTTACTGAAAATCTTAACTACCATGATGGAACAAGCGCCGTTTTAAAACAATACGACTTAATCTCGTGTAGTACGAGTAAAATGAAAAAGTCATGAGCGTTGCCATAAAATATATCCGCATAAGTAGCCTTCTTATGCTTAGGTTCTTAAACACGGCTACCAAGCCAATGTTTGCGGATTCGAATCTCAAGTGCGGTATGAGTTTGCTTTGCTCATAGTTGTAGTGAGTGCTCAGTCGGTAGAGGCAAAACGCTAATCGACTTGGCCGCTAGGCTGCGGCCATCACTCTCTCCATTTTTTCCTCTTTCTCACTTCTTTTTGTTCACCTGCGTGTTGCACGAATAGGGGACATCCCCCAAAATCAGCGTCCACTTGTTATTCTTGCAAAATTCATTTAGTGAACTCAAAACGCTGTGCCTAGTCGGTAGACTGTAATTCATAAGCCTAAATATACAGGGTTTTAGTGAAAAGACTCTGTATAGATACGTTCCAAATGTTCAATTCTTACCCACGATGACCCATTGATTGATGTCCCTGGAGGCTCATCAATACTCCGAAGCATTGCTTGGGTATTTGGTGCTTAAAATCTCCAAGTGATTCCATCTCCTTACATTTGTTAATTAATCCCTTCAAAGTTGATAAAAGGTTAAGGACGATCACTATTTCGCATTACAATGTTATGTAAGATAGCCAGACAAGCAAACATATCTGTGCCGTAGTAGAATACGACTTGACATACTTCTAGAGTGTGTGGAAATTGCGTGAAGCCAATATGCACAACCTCACCAAGAAGTGTGCCTTCACTTTGAAATGACTAACTTTTCGATAACTAATTAATAAAAGATGAGTTATGCGTATTAGTTCTGATTGATGGGGAATTACTTTCTAGGCTAGGGTTTTAAAGAAAAATAAATTCTGAGAGAAACTATGTCGAATAGCAAAGCCAAGTAATTAATAGGATTATTAATGAGATGAGGATGAGCCATGGCTCACGGAAGAAGCCGTGCAATCAAGTTATGAATTCCTAACTAAGATCAGTCGAATTCAGTAAACCAAGCTTATCCTTGTGGGCAACGTTTTGTGGGTCGTAATTGATGCACAAATATTTTATTACTTACTTTCTATTCTACAATCAACTGATCGCGGATGAGAATTTGTACATTTTACGATAGCTTCGATTCAAAATTTCTCTGCGCTGTAAACATTTAAAAGATGCAAATGTTCAATGCACCCTGCGGTGTTAATAAATTCATTTATAGGCAACAAGTGCTTCTTTATGAAATTCATTTTGCAAATGAAAATCAACAAAATTAAAAACCTGTTCATCCATCACTGATGCCTAAGCATATGCATAGAAATTGCTTCCAATTGATAGACTACATATATATTGTGAGGCCGTTTCGGTCCTATCCTTTGGCTGGGGCAGCTCAGCGGCCCAGGGGAAAGAAAGCAAACGCAAGAAAATTGATATTTGCAGGCACTTGGTTCTCCTTTTATTAATTCATTACATTTGGGTAAATTTCATTAGCGTTTGTCAATTGTATTCTACTGTCTTTGCATTCGTTTCTTCTCAATCACTCTTGCTTATTCGTGACACTTGACTCTTCTTTATTTAATGTATTACATTTGGTACTATTTGGCATTCTATCAAAGTCTATAATTTGTATTCTGTGTTATCGGCTACGGAGAGTCTAACACAACCGACTGGCTC
>KK502401.1:1090478-1104636 GCA_000688735.1 Glossina austeni
AGCAATTCATAACAGCGGAGTAAGTAAAAAAAAATCTGGTCGTTCATAAACTATAAGTGGTGTTTGTTGCTGTGTTTTTCCGTATTTTTTGTATGCTCGCGAACTTTTCGGCACTTATTCTATCTTAAGCTATTCTTATTTTAGCACTCCCCCTCCCCAGAGACGGAGAGTCCGTGAGGCCAAAACGAGGGTACGACTTTGGGTCCTCACAATATATATTTTGCGTTCCCTTCATTCGTACAAATACATTTACATTTTACATTTTACACTTCTCCTTACCCGAGAAATATCGTACGGTATTTGCAAGTGCATTTAATCAATGCTGATTTTCGAGCCGATTTATTTTATTTTATTTCATTTTATCTACACATCATATTCAGCTAAGAGAGAGAGAGAGAGAGAGAGAGCTAACTGTCGAATTTAATTGGGTCTTAGAATGAAAATTTTATGCTAATTATTACTAATAACGATTAAAAGGTATTTAAAGAAACATCAAAAATAAATAACAAAACGAAATAAACAAAATTCATGTATAAATAAACACAGAAAAAAAGCATGTACACGCAGAAGCAGACCGATAGCCGGCGTTAATCCTTGTTAGAAGTGAAACCGCAAGACATTACGAATAGGCAGAAAAGCTTGGCAATCGAATATAATGTCATTGAGATTACAAGCTAATCTAGATACGATATATGCAAAGCCCGCATATTTAGGAGAATTGAATCCGATATTGGGATTAAACTATAGATGCCGTAAGAAGATTGAAAAGTCCGCAATTATATCTACATTGACTAAGCTTTATGAGAGTGCAGTTACTACAAAAACGGTGCTGGACAATGAAGTTTATCCCCCCAACTAATGTCGGCGAAGGGATAATACCAGCTATTAACTTAGTTAAGAAGGAAACGCCGAGGATAAATCTACGCAAAAGCAATCTATTTTCGTAAGGGGGCAAAGGGCAGCAATTGCTCTTGAACGGATTCCAGACAGACGCATATTCATGATTACGGCATTCGTGCGAGAGTGACTACAGAGAGCCTTGCAAACATTGCAGGTAAACTCTAAGAGGTTCGTAAGGGTTGATCTTCCTATTAGGAAGCCATGCTGAAATAGAGAAATATAGGATTTGATAAGGAAATCTATTTGCTGAGTGGCAATTCGTTCAACGTCTACTTCCAGTGTGATTCTGTGCTGCTTGTGCAACTTGGAACTAGGAAGAGATTTTTTTTTTTTGCATTTTGCTGGTGATTCGGTTAAATATGACTATCAG
Source organism: Glossina austeni (assembly GCA_000688735.1). NCBI lineage: Eukaryota > Metazoa > Arthropoda > Insecta > Diptera > Glossinidae > Glossina > Glossina austeni. The sequence goes on from KK502401.1 coordinate 1,091,749, forward strand.
GAGAAGACACCCTTGCCGCACTAGCGTAGCTAGGAGGAGAACTGCTCCAGTTAATGGTCTTATCAGCTTAGTTTTCGACGGGAACGATATTGATGTTATTTCAAGGCAAGCCTGCAGGCCTCGATGGATTTGACGATGACAGGTACACAACTACCGTCGATGCCGATGTGAGAGGGGCCATGAACGCCTAACATGGACGGATATATGCGAAGAGGAAGGTAAAGGGCCTCAAGTTACGCTACAAGTTGTTCTCTTACAAGTTGGAGGAAACAAGTTAGTGCTCTACATAGCAACATTCAATGAACATCGTTTCAATTTTTTCGAGTTCTTTACTTATTCGATAAAAGTTATTCCTTGTCTCCATGAAAAGTTTATAGAAATCTCTGTTCAGCGTCCTATACTTGGGACATGACCAACACAATCTTTTCAATGGATCTAAAACTGCATCTGCAGCACGGCCAGTAATTCCTGCATATTTCGCTTGAGATTTCGCCCGCCAAGGCAACAACTGATGAACTGTTCGATCAACCAAATATTGATCATAAAAACCAAAATGATATCCACATACAGAACAATGATGTGACTGCAAATTAAAGGCAAAGTTCACTACTTTTCAATATATATAACAATTTATATAACAACTTTGTAATTATTTAGGCTTTAAGAGCGTTTAAAACAATAAAATAAAAAAGAATTACAAAATTTATACGCACAAAGTAAAAAACACGACTAATGGGCGCGAGCAGAGTTGCCAACTTTACCTATTTGCGCATCAGTTATGATGTAAAAAGTTTTTCCAAAAAAACAAAATTCGATTTCAAATTTGACTCTTGTTAACTTGATACTTGATATGTCGAGCGAAACGGTCTCTTGTCACTCTACCTAAGAAACAAATATCGTACGGGAGAGATGCCAAGAAAAATAAGTAAGAAAGAAGGAGAAGGAGAAGAGTAAGAAAATTTCTCTTTCGTTTTCAATTTTAATATCATTTAAAGTAGAGAAAATACACTTCAACTAATATTTTATTACGGTCCTCAACGCATGTCAAATGTGAAAGCACATATGTATAATTAATTATTCCAGCAAATGAGAACATATACCCGTAAGGATAATAATAATTAAAAATTAATAATAATAAAAAAAATAAAAAAAATAAAAAAAATAAAAAAAAAGATTCAATTTGTGTCAAATACAAATATTGTTAAGATTTAAAATCTTTCCATTTTTCTCTATTTTACAAAACACAAATTTACTTATATGTAAAATTTGTACACAAATATTATAATAAATAAATATATAAAACAATATCTATCTATGTATGTGTAAGTGTTTAGTAGAAGATGAAAAAAAAACGTTCTGCCAGTTTGCTTGGATGTATGCTGTCGTTGTTGCAGCATGTATATACATACGTACATAAACACATGCGTACATACATCATATGCACATACATATATATTACGCACAATACATTCAACATATACGGTATTTATATATATAAACTGGTTTAAAGTTGGAACAGGAGCCCAGGAAAGAGCAAATAATATGAGGTGTAAATGTACACAATAAGGCATACGTTTAAATAATTCAGTATTCTCATGCTCTCTCTCACACATCAACATGTCCGTGCATATAGGCACAATATGTGTGCTATACACAATTATGCATGCCTTCTGATGTTCCTTTGCATAGAAATGTTTCCATTCCGGGCAAAGAGTACGTGTACCACGTTTGAAAGTTGATTTTGTTTTCGATTTCGTTTTCGTTCTTCTTCTTCTTCTTCTTATTGCTATTGTTATTGTTCTTCTATTGCTTACACATACATATACGTATATATATATATATATATATATATATATATATCTATAAGGCATTTGTATATAGCATTTGATCATAAGCAGCTGTGAATTAAATTTTGTTAGATAATGTTAACTGTATGACGCCATCTCGTCTTATACAATATTTACAATAATAACAATAATTTTTTTTTTTTTTTTTTCTTAAAAACTTTTGTTGTTTGCATTTGAAATTTGATATACTCACTCGTATATTGATTCCATTATGACAAGATTTGTTCAGTTTGCATTGGGTAAATATTAGAGCACATAAGCGAGCTTAGATTAAAGCATTGTTTTATTTAAGCAATAGTGTCAAGGTTCCCCTTGGATTTTCAAATTATATGATTTGAAAAATTCTATTTTATTTAAATAGCTGTATGTGTGTGTGTGTGTGTGTGTGTAGTTTATTGAAATGTTAACATAATGAAAAATTCTCCCGCTGCATTTGAGAGAAATTTTTTCCTAAGATATCCGATTGCCACTAAGCACAGATGAAAGCATTAAGGAAACATTTCGCAAAATCAACTTAACAAGTGAGAAAAACTTTTTGCACAATTTTGAGGGATTTGAGTAACGGACGACTTTTTCCAAAAGTGTTTGATTAAATTGTGCAATTCAATAAATCTCATGGCAAAGACTTCAAAACAATCAACGCTAACTTTTGCCAATGCTCTTATGCAAATTTGTTACGTAAAAGGAAAAAAAAAAAAAAAACCCAAATTAGAATTTTAGTAGAGAGATAGGCAATCAAAATGTCACGCATGTTTTAGCCTTAATTAAAATGAGCAAAGCACTGTTTTCCCTATTGAGAGAATATTGGACTTCTGGCACCTCAAATAAATTGTTCTTACTTTAGTGCCTGCCTTAGCCTAGAAACGGAGTAATCTCGATAATGTTTTTGGAATGAAAAAGAAGAAGATGATAGGATGATAGATAACATTCAAGAAATGAATTTCTTCTGGTGAAATTAATAGCTTTTTGAAACCTACCGGACGTGTTTGATTTTTCTGAAATTTTACGTCCAGATAACTTGGATGAGGATGATTGATGATCGAGGCCGCTATTGCATGGTATTTTGGTGTAACCTGGAAAAAAAATGTAACTGAAGCTACGGTAGTGATAAAGTTGGTTTATGGCCAAGACGCAGGAAGTGATAGAACTGTTGAAAAGCGGTTTTCGGGCAAAAAATTTTTATCTTGAAAACGATGCGATTCACATACGTCCGTCTATCTGCAGCAAAAGCAACCAAGGAAATAATTTTCAACTTAAGCTGGGAAGCTTGGCCGTGCCGTACGCGTTCTCCAGGCCTGGCCGCTTCCGATTACCACTGATTCGGGTCGGTGCCGTCACATTTAGCAGAGCAGAGTTGCAAATCTGCAAAGATGAGTGGATGACTATTTCGCCTCCAAACCGACAAGTTTCTACCGCGAAGGCATCTCTTAGCTACCCGATAAATGGCAAAAGACTATAGACAATAACGATGCTTATGTTGATTACTAAGCTTTCTAACGACTGTATTTTTAAACATAACCGCACGTATCATTTAAGTAATAAAAAAATTGTATTTAAAAAATATTATAAAATATCAGCAAGTGGAGCCATTCTCGTGAGGTGTCTGTATATGAAAGAGCTCTTAGGTCTATGCGGCTTTAGTGCAAATTTTAATGTCAAAAAAAAAAAAAAAAATCCTTTACATCCTTCCTGGGGCTAAGCAAATACAGAAGAGTTTTTAAAAATTGTAATTTTTTTGCGATCGACCAGCATTTGGAGGGGAAAGTTCAATTTTCGAGCACGAGAAGAAAAAATATTTAAATTAATTTATTGAGAAGGTCTTAAGTGTTTCTCAAGGATATTTCTGAGTAATATTTCAGTTAGGAATTAAAATTTTCTCCCACAACTAACTAAATTTAGCAAATCTTCGTCGTTTACTTTGAGTTTTCCAACGTAACCACTTCTGACTTAAGCAAATTCTTTCTGTGGCTAAGCCCAGAGCCGATGACTTTACATAGATTCGTAGAACTGTTTGCATCGATGTTAACCATAATTAACTAAAACTTTTAATCGTACTCTATAATTAAGGGAAAACATTACGAGAAAGCAGAACAAATTCCCTATCAAGACGACTAACATTAAAGTTTTTTGTGTATTATTAAAGTTTTAATGCATTTCAAGTATCATCAAATTATGTTACATTGTCGGTGCTGTTGCTGCTGCTGTTGCTGTTGCTGTTGCTGTTGCTATTCATACTCTTCTTACTTGTATGAAATACATTTAATTGAGTTTTCCGTTAAAAACAAACTTTTCCTTTTTTGCTTTCACGACATTAGAACGGCAAAACAATGTAATACACCTATGCGAGAACAATTTTATATGTGTGTGTAGACACATTTAATGTAATAAACCGTAGTATAGCCTAACTGCAGAAGTAATTTGTATAAATAATTGGACCAGTAATTGCGGTCTACACTTAAAGTTGTCGTATTATAGATTGAAATTTGTCGCATTCACTTCTCAGTCTCGCGAACAATGCTTGCTTGATAAAGAAATGTTCTCAAGTGTAGTCAATAATTGCGTGAGAGTGGGGAAGTGCCAGCAACTACTGGTCAACATTTCACTTTCAAGATTTTCCGCACTCCAATATGTCCTTGGCTGCGTACTTTTTTTTGCCATAACATATCGAAAACATAGAAAATCAATTTGCCGCTAAAGCGATTTGCTTCTATTTATGCCGTCTTGTGAGTGCAATTTATTATTGAATAATGAAATTCAAAAAGTAAATGTTATGAGAGAAAAATACAATTGTGTAGCGTTGACAGATTTTATCCGTTTCTGCACAATTGCTGTCCGGCACCTATGAAATATGCGTGGAAATTGTTGTCATCGTGTCTGTTGTAATTTATACAAGTAACAGGCAGGAAATTGAAACACGAAGGTGTTCTCAATTTATGCGGTATTACGGGCGTGTCTTTCGAACGATTAAACCCATTTTTAATATTTCTCAGCATGCAGTAACTTCCTATGTTTCTAGCAAATCTTAAGCCGAAATATTAATTTTTCCAAGAGGGATTGTGTTTTCCGCAAGTAGATACCCAGACTGACAGGCAAGTGACCAAATGAACGAACAGTCAGACTGACAAATAACCTTTCAGATGGACGGATAGGCAAACGAATAGGCAAACGAACACACAAACATACAGACAGACCAGCAGATGGACAGACGGATGGATGGATGCTAATCAAGAATGTATATACTGTATGGAATCTAGAAACCTAGCTTCTGTGTGTTCTAAGCGTTTTCATAAAGCTGGAGGTATCAAGAAGGAATTATAGATTTGGAAGTGATAGTCTAAACTCCCAAATCAATCGTCAATTAATCAAAACTGCTAATGCACTGATTGGTAAATAGATATAAAAGCAAAAAGTATCTAAGCTTTTATTACTGCTCTTGTTAGTCGTATATTCGGACAAATGTCATTAAAATCTCATTAAAACTAAAACGTAGAATTAGTTAGAGCTGCAGTAAAGTCGTGCTTACACTCCTCTCCCAATATCCAGAGACTAGAATCGCATTAAATTTATTGTTTGACTTCTAACCATATACGTACTTCATTAGTGGATCAATCAGAAATGTTTTCAATCCAAATTTTGAGATCGGCTAACCCTACACCATAGGGTATATTAAGTTAGTGCGGGCGTAAGTAACAATTAGGAGGGCTTAAAATAGACCCACCTTTTATTATACCGATCGATTCAGAATCGTTTCTGAATTGATCTAAGCCTGTCTGTCCGTCTGATGTCTGCCCATATAAATTTGTGTTCAAGCTACACCTTGGCACAGTGACGTGTTTTGACCCATGAACGAACGCTATTTAAAATGGTTCGGATCGTTCTACTTTTTGGATCATTCCCTATATTCCTCTATTCTGAAAAGTCGTTATGTAGAACAAAATTGTAATTTTCAAAATTTCTCAGCAAAAGTGGCTAAGCAGTAGTATTTCGGCATTCTAAATTGTGCCAGCTGGAGGCAATTTTTGAACCGCCTCTCTTATAAAGACAACTGAACTTCATACGGCAAAAAGATATAATTTTCAATGCTTCATAATGAAACTTAACATGAAAAAATTAATTGCGCCAAATTTGGACGATATCGGCCTATTCTTTGGATCCTACCCTAATAGCGATTTTCACGAAAATTGACCTGCCCTTGTAGAGCAGAAAAGTCTTAGTTTCATTATGTGGTGATGAAAATAGAAATTTCATAAAAAAATGAACTCTACAAACCATCTACGCCTACTTTTGGATCTTGCTCTATGTAAGGATTAAGCATGCACCACATTAGCTTGCGTTGTGGGCCCGCTTCCCCCAATAAATACCCTCTTAAGAAATATGCCTTTGTAAAGAAAAAAAATATAATTTTTGTGTTCTATAATAAAAATAGAAATTGTGTTAGACAATATGGAGGTAGGGTGGTGTAATGGTCGACTTTGCCCGACTACAATGTTTTTAGTTGCTCTGATATATGTTTGTGTTACATTTGATACTTGCGTAGCTGTAGTGTATATTTTTAAACCAAATGTAAAACATTGAAGTTTTCATTAAATTCTTTTTCTGAAAATATTCGAAACTTTCCGTTTGCTTCTGTAATTATATATTGCTTGTTGGCAGACTGCCATTTCTAGATGTGATGCAGTTTATTCAGAAATATATTTACAAAGTACTTCTATTTAAGCTTTAACGATTCATAAAACTATACAACAGATGTGACGAATACATGTCATAAAATAAAATTCTTATTTTATTCCCTCTCTCTCTCTCTCTCTCTCTCTCTCTAATTTATGGTTCGCTTTTATTAGATTTTATAATAAATACCATGTCATCCCATAAAGCTTACAGGATTTTTCAATTTTCTCAAGTAATTTAAGTCAAAAATATTTGAAAGCATTGTCATCCTCACAAACCAATTTGTTTCACTTCATTTTTTTTTTTTTTTTTTCATTTTTATACCTCACCACGATGGAACGATGGAGGTATACTCATGTGGCCTTAATGTTTGCAACACACTTGTCGAGCACATACATGCTTGATCAGTGTAGAATTCTGAATCGATTGAGCCATGTCTGTCCATCTTTGTGTTTGCGTGGTGTTTGTTGTTGATAATCGCCCGGTCGCAAAAGTAAACATGTCGACGTAAAATTTCGTAGAATCATTGAAAGTTCTTGCACGCAAGTTGCTCTTGCAGATGGGGCAAATCGGTCAGAGCACAGGCCAGCAGTGAAGCGTAAACTGAACGCAGCTTCGGTTTTCTGAACAAACATTTTTGGATATTTGCCCATTACTCGCAAATTATAAAAGATAGAATGCTAAAACACACACACACACATTTACTTTACGAAAATCTCTACTATTTATGTGCAAAAATGGGAAAAAGCGTCCCAAGCCCACACAGAGTCACAAGTGATTAAACTTTGTTGACAACATATCATTGAACCAAATTACATTAATATATAGATCTTGAAAATATCGATCGATTCATCACAACTACATGCAAAGGCATTAAACAGAGCTGCTTAAATCGATTCGCACAATGATTTCGGAAATCGATTGGTATCCAGTCCATATTACTTCCGGGCGCTGCACACCTCCCCACAATCGCAACACTTTCCGTTCAAGTTATGTAGGATTTACTTTTTAAGCAAAAGCATTTTCTGTAAACGAGAAAATTGCATTCGCCTTAAAGCCATTAGTTAAAGTGAATGTCTTAGGCATGACAATGATTTTATTGGATCTGAGAGTGACTGAGAGTCGTAGGATGTAGTTCTGCCAGATAGATAGACTGCAAATTAGTTAGTAGTAGTAGTTCACATTCTCTTCCTACTGAAGTTTATGGTCTGGAGTTACAATTTTACCCTTAAACCGATGAGGACCCTTTCTATGCAAGACATGCTGTGCACGTGAAAAAAGTGTGGGGAGCCAGTTTCTCATTGTTTCTTTTTCCCCTTTTTCTGTGAGGACTGCTTAGTTTCTTTTGTATTGTGGACAAGTCACACCAATTTTTTTTTTTTTTTGCTTCTTCTTCGTAATTAATCCAGTAATTTTTTTCGCCAAATTTTAACTTGAATTTACTTGTGGGCATTTTTGAAAGAAAAACAGTTATCCGCTTGGATATTAGTACGTGCACGGCATTGAAGCTTGCTTTCATTTGTTTGGTTATCGTCAGTAAGTAAGGCGTGAAAAATGTCAAGCTTTAAAATTGTGAAACTATGGCGAAAGTCTTGCAAGGATACAAAATTTCCATGATTTCGGCTATCATTGTGACCGATTGTGTCATTTTTGTTTATTTTTTTTGTTTTTTTTTTTTTTTTTTTAGGATTTTAACTACATTTTGTTATGTGGAAATTTTCGAAAGTTTTATACAAAGACATACTTTAACGTTCTATGCTGCAGTGATCGTTATCTTTGATTTAGTTGATAAGCTCCAAAGTCAATATAATAAATGACAGAACAAGTGCTTAAGCTGTACATGGCACTAACAACTCAGTCAACAACTTCAGCAGCAGTGAATAGGTAGGCAAAGCAAAAGAACTAAGACCAAATAGAAACAACAACAACAACAATAACAAGTTGAAAAATAGTTGACGAAGTGCTCATAGTTAAAAATTGACTTAAAGTTATAAAATATTTTATTTGCTGTTTATACAAAAACACAGTTACAAGAGGGAAAAAAAACAAAAATAAATAAATAAAAATGAAAGTTATTAAGTGCGACGTGTTTGCAATTGTAAGACTAAATTTAATAACACTTTATAATTACTGTTTATCACGCAAATCAGAAGGACAAAAAGAAAATCGACATCAATTTTTATTACCATTAAGCTGCAACTTAATCATACTATAAAAAAAAAAGTATTTTTTCGACTGAAGACAAATGTTTATCCACCAAAAAAACGAATAATGAAAAGCGTTAACGGTAAATATATTTACTTTAAGAACCTTTTATTTATTTTATTTCCAGTTATGTTAATTAGTGTGGATATGAATACGAAGCAATAGTATTTAGCATAACTTAAATGAGACAAAATAGGATCAGAGAGACTGAGAAATTCCGTTACCAGTTCGCACAAGCTCGAAGTCATACCAGAGCGACTTTCATTCTTATACCATAGCAAAATAGTGTAGCTATAGGTCATAAGTGAACGCTGGAACGTCGCAATAACTGTTCAGTGACCATGGAAAATCTTGACTGGCATTTAGAAATTCCGTAGAAAACAAGGAACATAACCTTCAGGGAAAGAATTATTCCTTGACTAAAGAAAGATTTTCCCGTGTCCCTATCTTGCTTATGATGTAATGTCGACTGTCAGTGCTAGCCTCGTTTGGCGTTAGTAGAACAAATGACTAACTTCCTGTCTGTTGGATAATGAATTGTTGGCGTCGAGTAGAAAGAAACCAATCAATTTCAACAAAAGAGAGTAGATAGTGCGTAGTGTAACTTGCAAAAAAAAATTAGAAAAAAGAAAAAAATTCTTCTATCAAGCGTTTGCAACCTGGGACCACATACCAATTTAAACGGTAGGAGAAGGGATAAGGGAGAAAGCATATAATTGCATTGCTCTTTGCTTAACGAGAGCTTCAGAGGCAAATATAAATGAATATAATGCCATTTTATTTTTTTCATTTTTTTTTATGTTTTCTTATCGTTTTTCATTTCTTTAAAACTACCAATCACTTAAGTCATGCCCCACAGTGACGGTCAGAAAGGGGCAAAGAAGCAAGAAAGAGATAGGAAGTGTGCCTTTACCGACTAAACACTTTTTGTAGCTACGTCCAAGACCGCTCTACCGCGGTCCGCGTGATATCCGAGATATGAATCCGCGTACACTGACTCGACTTGAATTTTGTTCGAGACGTGCAATTAATCGCAAATTTATTCAATAACAAGATCCAATTAAAACTGAAAAAGCCTTTAGTGTAAAGAGTAGGTTTGCATGCGAGCAATTTTTCCTTCCGATCGCTGTATTAATGATGATAATACCGGCTCGTTTTATAAGCGCATCGTAAAAAGATTTAAAAAAATTATTCGTACAATGAATTAATCAAATATTTATTTCGTTAAATATTTGCGACTGATCTGGGTAATCCTTGTTTCAATAAAATGATCTCTCTTTTGTTTTTTTGTTTTGTTTGTTGTTTGTGTAAATTGTTTCACATTTTCTCCCTTGAAAAGAAGGAGAAAATTCTCGTTTTTTTAATCAAACGAAGGGTGCGTATGAGCGACATTTAATTTATTTAACAGAGAAAAAGCAACATAGCACAAAAGCTATTTACACTCACTCAAGCCCCATTATGCACTCAAAACAAATAGATACGTGTGTATATACAAACGCACTCTTGCCGTTTATATAATATACAGAATGGAACGATAAGAGAAAACTCTTTAACTTTTGTTTTGTTGCTGCTATGACTTTAAAAAATCCAATACGTAGTTTTGTTGCCGACAGCGCGTGTATGTAAACAATAATACACAAACTCATGCACATAAAGCAGGTATAAAAAGAAAAACAGTTTTTCTAAAATTAATTAAAATTTCGATTGCAACGAAGCCGTAAAGAAAAGAATAACATAAAAAAGAAAGTAAATAAATAATTTAAAAAATAACGAACGATGAAAGTAAGCAAATGCTTTACAAAAGAAAAATTAACGATAATACCATAAATAATATAATGAATGCACATATGTATGTAACTTGTGCGAATGGTATGAAGATTTTATAATACCTGAACCCTGAAAACTACGCACACAATTTCAATTCATCATTTTATAAACATTTTTCATAAATGATTGCATATCATTGCCATCATTTCCATGTTACGTATAGCATGAATAGTATGAAGTAAAAATAATTTCTCTCCGCTAGCAATAAAATACACATAGTCGGTTTTGTTAGCGCTAGCGACAGGTTGTCAACGAGAAAAATATTGAGAATGCACTCATGATGTCTTTATCACAAATTCTTCGTACATTACGGTTATAAATAACCTCTAAAGACATCACAAACATTTTTGTAGTTTTATTTTTTATTTATTTATTTATTTTTTTTTTTATAGCACAATCCCCCACAAATTGTAACAAAAAAAAGGTACATTCTATAGTGAAGAATAGACAATGAAAAACTACTGCTTCCATTACCAAAACCATTGCACTAGAAGGCAATCGAGATTTGTTTATGTTCTTTTATAACTAAGACTCTATCGCTCTCCTCTGCATATCTGCAGGCATTTGCTGGATTCCACATGATTTGAATCAATGCTTAGTAGAATCACTATGCTAGCTTCCCGCCACGTCTCAATATGGCTAAGGGAAAGACCTCTGCTCGTAGGTTGTCACAAAGGCGGACATTGCGGTGAAAAAACTACGAACTGTGACAGTGTGCTGTGCGGTACATAGGTAAGTCCAGGACGACTAGGTGAAAACGCTAAGGCAGACGTGTAATCCTATTCAAGGGCTTAATTGGAGGACAAATCTCTTTTATCTCTGTAGAGCACTTGCCCTTGCAAAAGACAGGGGTTTTTCATCATTTTTCTCCTGTGCGGTAGGAGACAATTTTCACTTCTGGCGGCGTTAATTTTATCCTATTGGCACGAACCCATTCAGATATTTTTGTAAAGTCCCAATTTAGTGTGTCGAGCATCGTTTGTTCTGTATCTCATTGCTCCATAATCTCTAACTAAGAGAAACGGTGTAACGCAAGATGCTGCCGAAGAGCACGTACTGCGAACACGTTGATAGGGTGTTTCGTCACGCACAAAAAGTCCTTAATGAATGCCAGGAAGAGAGAAGAGAAATGCCATCAAAACGACCGAAAATAATCCGCCATTTGAGGATTATAAATATATTTTTTTTTCTTCAAAGTGTTCAATAATTTCGACCATAAGAAGAATTAATTTAGATACTATAGACTACTCGGGAATATATTAAAGTAAAATTGAACTAACATCAACTAAAAACGTAATTACCTCAAAGAAAGTGTATCGGTGTTTCTCTCAACTTCCATACTGTACAAGATGGCTACAGCCATCTTCCTAAAAACAAAAATTTGATTGTGTGAAAGATTTACTGCGAAAATTTTTTCGAACAAAGCTGAAAACTTTTAGCAGAAAATCAATACCAAATTTTTAACGCAACTTCGAAGGAAATATTTCGACATTACTGACAAGTTAATAATATTCTAACCAAAGGAATTTTCAAACTAATACGTTAGCAAGAGGAGCAGAATAAGTGATTATAAATTGACTGTACTCATCATCCTGCGGTTAGGTATACATTTGCTTGCATTAATTAATACTTAAGATTCGTCCCAAGCATATAAAGCTTGCTCCCTAATTTTAAATTAATTTTTTTTTGGCACACAGCACTTAAGCCAGGAGTGTTTGAACATGGTTAAGCCATCTGGTCGTAATAATATTTTAAAAGAGGCCTACATTATAAATGAAGATCTCCCTATATAAAAGCGTAGTAAGGTTTTTTTTTAAGTATCTTAGCAGCTAATGTTCTTTGGCTAAATTTAGTCAGCGAGATTGAAACAGGCATTACTCCAGCCTACTTTATCCTTATCCAAGTGACTCGTCCACTGACTTGAGAGTTGCAATGTATTATTATTAGGGTATAGTTCGTCATTAACAATTCATAATTCTTAACTTTCCATACATAATTTATAATATGAAATTCATAACCCATAACTTACAATTCATAATTCATGCATCATAATTCATAATTTATAATCCATAACTTACAATTCATAATTCATGCATCATAATTCATAATTTATTAGCCGTAATTCATAATTCATAACTTATAATTAATCATAACTTATAATCCATAACTTACAATTCATCATTCGTGCATCATAATTCATAATTCCTCATCCATAAATCATGATTCATAATTCATAATTTATAATCCATAACTCATAATTCTCAATTCATAATTCCTAATTCATAAATCATGATTCATAATTCATAATTTATAATCCATAACTTATAATCCATAATTCATA
>KK502401.1:1105724-1143283 GCA_000688735.1 Glossina austeni
TCCTAATTCATAAATCATGATTCATAATTCATAATTCTTAATTCTTAATATATCCGTAATTCATAATTCATAACTTGTAATTCCTAATTCATAATTTATAATTTATAATTCATAATTCGTAATTCATAAATCATAATTCATAATTTATAATGAATATATATTATTATATTTCATAATTCATTATTCATGCATCATAATTCATAATTTATAAGACGCAATCCATAATCCATAACTTATAATTCACAAATCGTGCATCGTAATTCATAATTTATAAACCATAACTTATTCATAATTCTAAATTCATAATTCCTAATTCATAATTCATAAATCATAATTCATAATTTATAATCCATATATATTATTATATTTCATAATTCATTATTCATGCATCATAATTCATAATTTATAAGACGCAATTCATAATCCATAACTTATAATTTATCATTCGTGCATCATAATTCATAATTTATAATCCATAACTTATTCATAATTCTAAATTCATAATTCCTCATTCATAAATCATGATTCATAATTCATAATTTATAACTTATAATTCGTAAGCCATAATCAATTGTATTTAAAAAAAAGAAATTGCTTAACATCGAACCTGCAAATAAAACTTTGAAAAGTGTTCGAATGATGGCAAATGTGTGTTTACTGTTTCTTACTAAATAAACATTTAATAAAACTGTTTACCATTTCCTTGCATAATAAAATTGTACTCTTTAAGAAAACATTATTGAAGTTTATAAAGCATTTTGTTTATACTTTAAGTTACATTTTTACAAATTTCTAATAAAAGGCTTACATGTACACCAAAGAGCGCACTAGTTCAACAATAACTAACCTACTACCTTCTATAACAGTTACATATATTGTTCATTTTTAGTTCTCTTCTTTGCTTTATTTTCTATTTCCTACGCTGGATTTGCACAAAGGCCTTGATGGGTGACTGCTGCGAAAACAACAAAAACCATAAAGCCTAAAAGTTTGCAGTTTTCATAAGCAACTTTGTATTTGTATAAAACACAAACAAATATGCAAATTTTATGAAAAGGCGTATGCGTTAAAGCTCACACTCAAAATTCTCTGTAAAAGAGGCATAAGTCAAAGTTCTATTACAGTTACTGTTAGTAATATACGAGCTTAGCGAACATGATAAGCGAAAATTCTATTCATGTAAGTGTCGACAAATTAATATTATGAAGAAGACAACGCAAAAGCCTTTAAATATGTAGGGTTTCAGAAACGCGCCTGCCCTTCACAGACACCTTTACGCACAAGTATTCTTCATCAGCGGCTGATTTTCAGTCGTGTCGAAATCATGTCTTTCCATGTATGTCCATCTACAGGCCATGAAATGTTTTGAATTCTCTTTATCGTAAAGAGTTTGATAGAAAAATGCGATTGGTCCGTATTCAAATCAACTTCAAGTATTTAACTTGAAATGGAAATAAACCGCTTATAAGTCCCCTTTCAATATATGAAAACCTTAAGCAACCTATAAAAAATATTGAAATATGCAGCGCATAACAAATTCATATTCATAAAGAGGTACTAGAGAAAATGCGGCTGTGAAAATTCAAATTGACAATGCAACGATTTTACATACATATGTACATATGAAAATCGTTAGATGTTAAAACATTTCGGGATGAATACTAAGTGGCTGATGTTTTTCCAGGGTTTTTGCAATATCCACAGCACTACCTTCGGGTACGTTTGACGCAATTCTAATAAAATATTTCGTTTTTCTCTGCCCTGTAAGGTGGTTTGGTTGGCCTGATCGATGCTGATAAAGCACTTCAACAGTAGATTTCTAATCTCTTAAGAAATTTCTTTGCATTTTCGTACTTTCGCGAAACCGCGCTTTAATTGATAAATTATTATTTAATTGCAAGAGAACAAATACAAAAACTAAGCATCCTTAACGAAGGACGTTTTGTTTTTCTTTTCGAACCTTCTAGTCATGCGTTTTCGCTGTGTGTACGCTATTTTGTGTTATTTTTCTTGATTCAAAAAAAATCTTGAATTTTTATTTAACATAAGTTTTTGTTTCTTAGGTAATATATTTTTTGACCCTCAGTCCATGAATGCGGTCTCTAGTAAAAGAAAACTCAATTTTTCGTATTCTATGAAGAATTTATTGGCCTATCGCTCAATAATATGAGCCCACTCTGCTCGACTTTTATTTTATGTATATATATATGTATGTATATATATACCAAGTTCCGTGTACTTAAAAATGGTCTTAAACGAAATGTAAATACCGATCTTGCTCTGTGTTGTTTGGTGTTCCTATTCAAATGCACGACGTCTAGCGTATTTCAAATATAAAAATAAATTGAGAAAATTCTAAACATACAGAAGTTATATTAATCTTTATGAGCAATCGCGTACAACTCTATTCTAATTAAAAGGATTTTTTTATTAACGTAGCGAACACACCCGGCAGCATTAAGGAGAGTGTAAACGATTAAATGCTTTCAAAATTTGTAGGTCGGATGTCTGCCTGCAGATTTTTGTTTCATTTTAAGAAAACGTCTCAATACTTAATTTGCGGACTTTCACACCAAAGGTTTAAGGTCTGCATCCATCCATTTATTACGCTACCTTGCGAATTGCATTTCTGAAATACTTTTTGATACTTTCTTTCATGAGATATCGGATTACTGGTAGCACTTCATTATAGACAGAAAGGATACCCATAAATGCAGACACATGCGTGCACATACACTCACCCATCCACTTAACCCAAACAAAATCTATGCTATCGTATAGAATACAAAAAAATTTTTCATGCGTATATAATAATAGTTTTATATCTGAGCACACGAGGCACTTTATACATTTAACACTCTGACCTGTTACTGTACATAATAGCTTTGTTGCTATCGCTATCGCTATTATTGTTGATGATAGCAAAGAACAAAACTGTATTAAATTGTAAACGTTGCGATGTGCGACCTAGTTTGCAAAGCAAAGCACTTAATAAAAACCACCCTCAAGTCACTCATTCAGTCAAGTAGTGTAGTTAGTAACAGATACATATATGAAAGGAATAATAAAAGCAAAATGACTAAAGAAAAATAAATGCTTTTAAAAACTATGCCCCACAACTAAGTCGGTTACAGTACAGTACCTGTTTCGTTAATACAACGCTTTTTGTCTTCTTATTGTTGAGCATTTCAAGATCAACTTTAAGTACTAAGCCGACAGCCAACTAAATCGCGTTCATTTTGAATAACAATACAATACTTACCCAGAAGCAAGTGGTAAACAAAAAAGAAAGAAAGAGGTCAGAAATCACAAAATTCAAAATTATGCTGTAAACATAATCATACTTTGTAATTAAGAAAGATGTAATGTACGAGACTGTAAGGCACGAGACAAACTAATAGCTTATGCGTGCACCCATCTGCTTATAAGCATTTTCATGTCTTTTAACTAATTTTTATGCCCTACACTACTTCTGGTATGTTACTCGTTTGCGGATATGTGCAACACCCAGAAAGGCTATCTGCCCGTCTATCCGTTTGTCCTTTCTTCCCACTTGTTTTCAACACTACAGGTTGCAAAATTCTTGAGTTATTTTGATAAGATTTGGTATACCGACAGGTTTCGGTTCAAGGACGAGTGCTCTTGAAAATTATCACTTTTTCGAAGTGAACGTAATCCGACTGCATTTAATACATGGCCTCAACCGGCAAGCAAATTGTAACTGAAACACTAACAAGAAGCGAGATATTCCTCTCAAAGCCAATACAAAATTTTTATTAATAACCGACAAAGTCGAAGTGTTTTTATAACGAATCTTACCGCGATGTGCCTGACAATCTCATACAAGAATCATTAAAATAATTAAATGTAATTGCACTTGTAAAAGTATTTCGTAATTGCAATGCCTTGATCTAAGGCAGTGGAAATATCTTCGATTCGCTTTTAGATGTAGGTTATGTAACTCTTTACGTGGCCGCTCTCAAAGTACTTCGGCTCGCAATAGCAATTTCTGTTGTGCTTGAAATGTGAGAAAATCGTTTATCGTATATGCCGCGAAAGTGTGATAAGATGACTTTAGCATTTCAAATCAAAGCAATTGGAATTATGTTAGAACCCAATGGCAAACAGGCTTGCGTTTTATTTGAATTTAACAAACTTCGCAAGCAATTTAAATACTTCCGTTAAAAAGAAATAAATAATCTCTTGTGTTGTCGTTGTGATAAGTTGGCAAAGGGCCAATACTTGCCGCGAACGAATACTGAAAACGGAATAATGCACGAAATGCATTTTGTATTTGATTTTGTTTTATTTTATTTTATTTTAAATTTTTTCCTTTTATTATTTTTTAGTTTAACATTTCCTTGAAATTTAATAAATAGTTAATTTTGATGTATAGCGACGTTGATGTTAAGAAAAAAGAGAAAAACTTTTTAATTATAAAACAAGCAGCGGCGGCATGATAACTAGAACGTGCCACAACTAAAACAATAAAGGGGTGTGTCATCCAAACTAATTTCAGTAATTAAAACTTTGTGCACTAAACTAATACTTTTTCTTCCTTCGTCTTTGTGAAACGTATGTGAACGTATGTGTGTGTTTGCGTGTGTGTGTGAATGGTTGCATAGTTTAACACACAAAAATAACATTATACACCCGTACCCGTATTTTAAAAGCAGTAAAAAGCTAGACATTGCATTAATCTACTTTTTTATATTATGACATAAAAAAAAAAAAAAAATAAGAAAAATGTAAATTTTATTTATATTTATATAATATTTTGATGAAAGAACAATTTCAAACTCAAAGTATTACACACTTAACCAAAATAAACGCTTCATTTAATTTCATCGGTGCACACTTACCCTCAATACAATGTATTGTGTGTGAGTACGCGTCATGTTTATTAAGTGCTACCTTAGTTCGGTAAGCGAAAACGCATACACACACATTCGTAGACATGTAGGTGGGTAATAAAATGGCATTACGAATATTCTGCATTAAGATTGAAAATATCATTTACGATAATAAAGTAAGTAAACTGTTTTTTTTTTTTTTTTTTTTTTTTTTTTTGAGTTTCCAGCTCAACCCAATTTTAAAATAAGCATTCAATCAATAAATTTTATGATAGATATATTTTTCATATTCTTCTCTAAGAAACATTTATGTGCCAAAATATTCAATTTACGTTTTTATTGTGCTGCTAAATTTTCACTTCACAACGATTTAACGATTCGCAGGCTATGAACGGAAAGTAACCAAAAAAACTTATTTCTTATCTTAGAGCGAAGCTTTGATGCTGGCAAACCCCAAGTGATACCTTATATTCTGCTGATAAATGTGGATCACTCGGACGATCGGGATAATTTTTTTGATCTCCATTAAAAGGATTGTGTCTTTTCTTAAATAGGAATCTCCTATGGGCTATCAGTTACAGCAGTGAAAAATGCATTTATTTTAAAACAAAATGAATGAGCAGATCAATCAAAGTATTGTCCCTTGTTGGCTATTATTTTCCGGTCACTTTCGAATTCCATTTCGAAAAAATATCTCACCTTTTGAAACTATCTCCAGAAGAACCCATATTTGGGTATCGCAAACACTACCTGAGCAACTTTTTGTATACGGGAACAAATGCTGGCATTTCACGGCCATTTTTGATCGCATCACTTATTGTTGGTAGCACTCCTTGATGCTGCTTTCATTTGATTGGAACAGACCATAATAGACCACGTCCTGCCGACACCCCAAATGTGGGTGCTATACACACCCGGCTTTATCATCGATGGTAATAGTTTATCTACATTGCATCATGCGGACTTGGGCTTTGAATAGCGTGGGCCATCCATTATTCGTCAGTGGAAGAAATTAGCAGTGCGATCCTTCGAATTAAGCAAATGACGTTTTGTTGGCGCCAAAAACTACATCTAATTCAGACCTGCAAGAAACTGACTTGAATATGCTTTAGTACGATAATTTATACGGTTGCGTACGGCTCAAAGACAGTGCTTTTGAATTAGGACGACGCAGTTTTATAGTACACTCTACTGCTAGCACTACTTGCGCACTCTCGTAGAAAACAAGCCGAACTATTTTCTACTCCCAAAAGCTATTGTGTGAATATTTTTAGGCTAATCAGTCCCATCAACATATGCTTCAAATTCTAACTTGTAAACTTTTTTTTTTTTTGCCGGTTATGGCATTTATTGTGAGCGGATTTAGCTAATTTTGAAAATTAAGCGACTGAGAATGCAAAGCTTTCAATTTTCCAACTCAATATTTGCAACAGTTACTCATACTCTAAAGACACTAACGGGAGAGAATTAAATCGGCAGAGGCTCATGACACTCAAGGAAATATCTCTAAGGCTTATACTCTATACATGATTTTTAGAACATGAATTGTGGAAAACATGGCCGCATAGCCTGAATGACTAGATTATGAATTTATGCTCTTCTTAGGATCTTAGGAATCTTTGACACTCACCAGTTAAGTCCGATAGATCAACCAGGGGTAGTTCTATGGCGAACTTTTAGGTGACCACAGGCAATGTTCTCTTTTGAGTTGTATCTTACGGCTTGATGAGTATTAGCGAAGCATTGAATGGGCCTTTATCCAATCTTATTAATTAGCACTTATGCCATATGTCTTCGTGAACGATTTCTCCCTGTTCTCTTTCTACCATTTAGTAATAAAAAAATATAAATCCGAGCCTTTCCATAGTATCGAACGATATGAAAGTTAAAACTTTCTCTTTCGAAATATTAAAATTCTCTCATTGAAACATTAATCATAACTCAAAAAGCAAATTTGACGAACAAAAAAACTTAAAATTTATAATAATTCACACAGTGTACGCTTGCATAGGCCACTGTTACGTTGTCCTTATGTGAGAATACAAAAAGTGATGCTTAGTAAAACACTTTAATATTTTGCAGATTTATACGAACAAAAGTGTGTGTGTTTGGATGAATGTACAATTTATTTTACACTACGCTTTTTATGTAAAAACAAAAGTAATCACATCTGTGCCAAAGTTACGCTCTACGTATTAATCATGTATACGTACAATATCCACATAGCGAATATTAGTCATACGAAGGCCTGACACTCTTCCTTTATTATTCCGCCCTTTCCATTTCCCTCTTTCTAGTTCTCTTTTGTTGGAGTGGCTCATTTTTTTTTGTTTTTTTTTTTTTTCTATTTATTCTTGATTGATTTGTCGCGTTTCACTGAATACTTCAATGCACTCAGCTTGTTTTTGTTTTGTTGAGAATTTTTTAAAAATAATAAATTGAACAAAGTTTTGCAGTGTTTTTATTACCATCTTTGATGCGTAATAACCTAAAATAAAGGCACACAAGCATTGCCATTTCATTTGTAACGATCGCGAATAATCGCATGCAAGTTTTTGAACCTATAAGACGTCTTGCGAGTTATAAAACTTGAATAAAGTCAAAATTTACAATTTTCGCAACAGTGTTTTTTTTAATTTCATTGCGGCCTTAAGCCCCAATCAACGTCAGTATAACTCTTTCCATTAGCAGTTACTTTTCCTCTTCGCCCACACACCGAAATTAATAAACGTATAATAAATTTTCATATAATGCAGCTCTCAGCAAGATTTCGGTCTTACTTACTTCGGGCATCACTGTTGCCGAATCCATATGATTTTTAAATAATACCAACCTTCACATGATACGGATCAAAATTTCATTGTAGTTTAATTGTTGGTTTACAAGTTACAATTGTTTCATTAAGGGGGTGCCTCGGTATATGGATGGACAGACGGATGCACAAACTAGAGCCAATTAAGAGAATAATTCTGAATCAAATAATATAATAAAAGATGGGACTATTCTATAGGAGCTTCTATGTGTTCCATATTCATCCGAATTAACTTAACATTCCTTTACCACTGGTACTGTAGGACGTAATTAATTTCAATTCATATTTTCTCTTCACATCTTCAATCCTTTTTTCCACTGTTTTTCAAGTAACTCATTTTTATTCGACTAAAAGTCTAGTAGGCAAACTCCTGTAGGGTATTATTTAACGTGACAACTATCGAGTACGTTTTGATCTCTTTCGCTTTTCTACCCCCAAAAAATAGTTATACCGCATGTAATATTCCAAAGCGTGTTTTTTTTTTATATGAAAAGACCTTCAAATATCTATAATAAATTTTTTTTCTAACTGTTCTAGTGTTTTCGAGACGTCAACAACACATATCAGTTTGCTACCCAAAAGGATCCCCGTTTTGTGTGCAACATTTATTTCACATATTAGCTTTAGTCAAAACTAATGTAATAAATTTCAGTTTACGGTCTGCTGCACCGCGGATTAAACCTAAGTCTTTACGGCTGAATGCCGGTCATTTTAACCATTAACTACTAAACTACTATTAACTACTAAACGATAGCCAAACGAATCTAAGCAATTGCTTAACAAGTTTTTAAGTTTAACAAAATAGAGAAAATATAATTTTAAATTTGCTTTTATTATACCAATCGTTGCGGAATGCTTTTCTGAATGTATCTCATTCGGTTTGGCCATCTACATGTCTGATGTGCATCCATGTATTCTTCAATCTAAAGATTTTTTTTTAAACTACATATTATTTAATAGTCGCAAGTCTTCTTTTGCGTATAATGAATTTTTTTCTGTACACTTTTCACGGCGTTATTGAATTCAATCCGTTCTCAACAGGATTCGCTCTTGAACCAAAACAATTTGGTGTAACAAATTTTTGGTCAAAATATCTCAAAAATTGAATTTTGTAGATTAGACGCAAAGCTAGCACATGGACGGTCAAGAGAAGGACCGATCGGCAGATAGGCAGGCAGAAAAGCTTCAATCGGTTGGGAAAATGGTTATCATAAAAGATCGATCCATCGATCGAAATCGTGCTGGATGTTGCACACATCCGCACACATTTAATACACCCTGTATTACATGTGTGAAACTAAAAATTAAATTTTATGCAAAAAAAAAAGAAGAAGAATTTATAGAAGTTTGCAATAATTGTTGTAAATGTTGCCATTTATTTCATTCTAGGAATTGGTGGCTATTTCACCGGAGAGACGTAATTGGCGAGGCATTTTCATAGCATTGTTGGTCATAGCAGCCGTTTTCAGTTTAATTATATTTTCCATATTTTTACTATCACCAGGTATTTATTGAACCATTGAATCATCGACAGACATGCTAAAGCACTCATATTAATTTCCTTTATTGTTGCGATATAATTTCAGAGGATGAAGGCTTACGTATACGTGGCAATCGTTTGACATTGAATGATATTCTGGGTAAAAGATTTCAATGGAAATCATTTAATGGCACGTGGCATAGCGGTAAGTTCTTATAGCCAAAATAAGCAAATTACGTTTTATTGTAATCCATCAATACACCTGAGAACCACAGAACACTTACACCGCTTATGAATAGTTTATTTTATGACGTATACTAGGGATTATATTAATTCATATTTTGTTGTTATGCCCTACCTTGTTGTTGCGGTAAAGGTACGTTTACACAATACCAAGATGGATCTGAGATAGATAGCGTCAGTCTTTGCTTAATTAATGATAGGCAAAACACAACGTTTGAATGCGTTAAGGAAGTGAAAGGAACTGATTAGGAATGCACTCGAGCTAACGGAAATATAAATCTTCATGCTTCGAGGCGTCGCTTTGTTAATGTTATGTGCAGTTTTTCAGTTACGTACAATTTTCGACCAAATCGATATTCGATATCTCTTGTTGTTTTGAGTAACCCAACCTAGTCGAGTTACGGCCTCATATCAAAAAAAAAGGATGCCTTATGCAAACACAGTTCAAATGCCAACCTTAGTTTATCACTCTATCAACGGCTTCGATGTGTACTAACACAATAACCGACTTGGAAGGATGTCTTTCAAATTCATCCACCAGAAGATTTGTCCGATTGCGCTTCACTATCAAGCTAATCTTCGCAGAAAATCGTGACATGTCGTGAAATTGTAATTTCACTTTCCAGCTCCACTTCCACTCACACTTAGTTTCTACTGCAAACACAATTCAGATGTCAAAATACGCACTCCTTATAGGAGTAAAAATAAGTTGCCGCCGCTTTCTATCAAAAATTAGAAATCTTTTATAAAAGAACAGCGTATTACGTTTTATTCAAAGCAGTGTCCATCACTAGCCACTACGTTTTGCCATCTTTCTGATAGCATTCGGATACCACCACGTCGGAAGAACACTTCATATCTTGAGGCTATCCACGAATCGAACCAATTTCCGATATCTTCATATGATGTAAAAGGCTGCGCAGACAGACCTTGTGTGTGTGTTATCGGCCGGAAAAAGCGATAATCGAAAGAGGCGATGTCTCCCGATCACAGCATACATACATACAAATTTCTTCATACGACATCTTGACTTTTCAATTTTTGTTGCTAGCACTCCTTCATGCGGGTTTTATTTGGTTGGAACAAAGCACATTACACGACGCACTACCGCAAATATGTATCTATCATGTAAGCGTAAATTACATGGGGCCAGCTTGATTTGCTTAGAAAATTTTTGAAACTCTCACAAATATTGTGTGTGTGTGTCTGTCTCTCTCTCTCTCTCTCTCTCTCTCTTTCTTTCTCTCTCTCTCTCTCTCTCTCTCTGTGTGTGTGTGTGTGTGTGTGTGTGTGTGTGTGTGTGTTTTGCTCAGCGAGCAGGAGGTAGAAAATCTTCGGAAGATACTGCTGGTTCTTAGTAGCAGCATGCACGATTCGCCATCCATGACGCTTACGTACTAAAAACTACCCCCCCACACACTTCTTCTACCTTTCTCCTCCGCGGGACCACCGTTAGGTATTACTTCGCGGAGAGTGGTTGTCATTAGCACGCTACGATGGTGGGACCTCAGTGGAATACACTATTGGCTTCCACTCCCTCCTGCTCTCCACCCGCTGTCTTTCAAGCCGTCGTAGTTCTTTGAGCACTGTGCTTACAAAGTCGCCTACTGTGCTCCAGACATCTTTGCTGGCAGTTAACCTTGTGTGTGTGTGTGTGTGTGTGTGTGTGTGTGTGTTTTTGCATGCTTCCTAAAACTATTAAGTTTTGAACTTGCGGATGGATATGACTCATGATCTTTATATATATATATATATATATATATGGATAAGGGTTTGATGTACATATAAGCAAAGATGATTATGCAAAGCACTTTATTTAACGTAATCTTTGGAACGTATTATTGCTATTATCATTGCAGATACGGAATTTGTATTTCGTGATCCAACTGGAGGTTTGTCCATATTAAATTTAGATAATTATACAACGCGTGTTTTAATGACCAACTCAACATTCGTAAGTAAATTCAGTTCAGTTTCTTCTTCAATAATTTTTATATTGCCATCATATTTATTAAATTGCGCTTTTAAAGATTTAAATTATTTTCATATTTTTTATTGTTATTGCATTTTTTTTTAAATATATTCCATATTTTCCTTGCCATGCCACGCACCATAGCGTCAATTGAATGCTGAAACATTTTTAGTTTCGCCAGATCTCAAATACGTTCTATTGCAATCCGATAGCAATGCAGAGGGTTCAAGGTAAATATTCATCAAGTATTTTAATCAATTAAAATATATTCACATTAAACAGAAACAAACACAATTAAGTATTTAACGTAATAGCAGACGTTAGCATCTATCTATACATGCACAAGATGCTGGCTATAAATGTGTAATCAAACGCATATTCAAATCAATGCCTTAGAAAATTTTCTCTACATCTGCAAATCAATTCAAACATATATACATACATACACATGTACACGCTCATATGCACGTAAAATGACTGGTTAAAGTAATTTTTAATAGCTTTTATCAGTAAATAAACATTTTGTTCTATTTGCATACTTCAATAACAATAACAATAAACAAATAAGAAATCTGTACGTATGCATTTTCAATCGAATCTTGTGTGCTCACCTTCATCTATGATATATTTGAACATATCATAAATATCGTATTGTTTTTTGCAATGGCAGAAACGCTAATGGATCGGTCTTCTTCACTTACATAAATACTATAAATAATTGAATTTATTCGCGGAAACATCATTCATCATAATTGTCGAATCAGATCGCTTCAAACATTTTATAAATTTATCGAGCAAATGAAAAGAAAGCCAACCATCGGTGTGATGCTTTACTGTGAAGAATTTGCAGAATGGGAAAGAACTAAATTTTCATGCTTCATAAAATATTGTTGGGTGGGCGCATGGATTGCACTTTATGAGTAACAAGCAAAAAGCAAGAGAAGCCAAAGGTGTTCACAGTTTTTATTGCATAGAGACATGTGAGGATTGTCGACCTTCTCTTCGACCGGGTCGTTTTCAAATTCTTTCACAAATTTGTAGGCGATTTCTTCATTTTTTGCGAACGGGACAGTCAGTCCGCAGATCGATTGCATTATCGTGAGATGCGCAGTGAGATGCGTCAGAGGATGCGGAACGTGTGCTCTTAACTGGCGACATACTCGGAGTATTTTTTACAGCTTCAGCATACATACCCCTAGGGGCCCTGGATAACATTTCTAACCGCTTGTTTTTAGAAATTTCCAGCTGATTCATTTGGTCCAGAACTTTATTCGTTAAAGGTGGTCGTGGCGAAGACAATTCGACCAAATCAGCGGACAGCACATCCACGACTGGCACACCATTCGATTTAATATGCGGAGAAACGATACCCTCCGAAGTCGAAATTTGAATATTCACCGGCCCTCTAGGGGACGATCCACCCGAGCCACCCTACATGTCTACGCGCATCAACCACAGCGTCCGCAGTTTTCCCCGTCAAACCCGCACACTTCATGTGCGCATACCGCTCACAAAGCCGAGATTATTGTAAAGCAGTCGGAATCGGGTCCCGATTTAGCCAGACAGGGCGGAAACACACAGTCCAACATAATCAAAAATGGCGTCCACTTATTATTATTATTTGTTTAGTGGTTGTTGATGATGTAGCTGCCACTGTCCTTATGCTTGTTCCTCGATTATACCTTCGTGGCGCACCACCAGACTGCGCGCTTACTTCCATGTATTTTGGAGCCAACGGAATTGGGCCACTGATTTGTCTTACCGACTGTATATGATTGAGACAAGTGGAAGAGAAACAATTTATTTTATCATATGGACTTTGGAGCTTATATTTCAAACCAAGCGGATACTGTCACAGGCATCCAAGGAAGAGTTGATCTTCTAAGGTCGACGAAAGGTTCTAAATAAGGTTTCGCTTCTTCGACTACATACTTTCCCAGGGATCAGAGGATTGCTCTCAGTACTTTACCTGCACACATGCGTGCTCGCTTGCAAGCAATTCTTCTTAGAAAATTTGTCACTGGTTGTCTATCATGTTTTAGATAAATTTTTGTTACTCAGTCTTATTTGCGTAATTTTATGGCATTTTAAAGAATTTTAAAGATTTTATTTTTTGCAAAAGATAAAAAACGTTTAGACTCGAGCACAACGATGCCGGACTACGAATTTTGTATATCCTCAAGCAAATATGGAAAAATGCGCAACTTTTTTTATTATCTACGAGCATATTCCCCTCAGACCATACGCAGTACTCAAAATTATTCAGAATCTTGCCATGATCCCGAATATACTTTTAGAAAGTGCGGTCCCGGGTGCTACAAACGGGAGCGAAAATTTGGTCGATCTCTATATTTACAGCGCTTTTTATTCGACCTGAAAATTGCTATTACTCTGAACATAATACACATTATTACTCATCACCGAACACTTCTCAGAAACTCACGACTGAATTTAAATTTAAATTTAATATTTGAATAAAACATTTTTTTTAGAGTTATTAGATTCTCAACCCACAATCTTAGTTTCATGGAAAGAATTCTCTTTGGAGAAACCGTCAGGGTGCAAATTAAGTCGTTCAGCGATTTGTTCTGCTTCCTACCTATCCTACCCTAAGTACGCAACGTTGTTCTCCGCTTAAGGATTTTCTAGTTTGTTAGACGACGAGCTCTCCTTTTCAGCAAAGTCAACAGATCCATGAAACAGTATGGATGTCTAATAAACAGCACAACCGGCTTAGCTCAACTTGAAAATATTTTATATCTTGCACGGCCATCCCTTCAAATAATACGCACTATTACTGTCGCATCTACTGAAGGCATACGATTTCTTCTAAGATTTTTAACATTTATGTTAATTTCATTTTTATTTTTTCATTGATATTCGTTTTGCAGGCATCATGTATATGAAGTGTTAACCGAGAATCGTTTTCCCCTGGGACCAACTGAAAATTTAGAGGAAGCACCACGTTTACAATATGTGTTATGGGCTCCTTATCATAATCAACAGGTTTCTCTAAATGCATTCAATATACAGCAACAGCAACAGAGCAGTACATTGACTGCTACTGCCACAACTATGTCAACGCCACTAAGCACAAGTGGTAGCCTATTATTAAATAGTTTAGCGAATGGCGCTAGTGCAGCGAATTTAGTTAAACCACCAACACCTGCCCAAGTTCAGGCTTCGGCTTCGTCGTCTACCGGTATTAACATGAACAAAGCTTTCACCCAAAATCAAGCGATTGCTTTCGTTTATGAAAACGACATTTACTACAAGCCAAAGGTGCAAGGTGAACTTGTATGTCGGATAACAGCCACGGGTAGATATCAATTTTTATGTGTGCCTGTACTATCTGATTATGTTCTATTATTTCAAATGTTCGCTGCAGGTCAGGCAGGTATAATTTACAATGGCATACCGGATTGGACCTATGAAAATGTACCCGAATTGAATAGTAAACGAACAAGTATGGCATTCTCACTGGACGGTCTTTATTTGGCCTTTCTAACATTCAATGACAGCGAGGTCACCGAATACAAGTGAGTGTGCATCTGTTTTAATATCTGCTCTTCTTTTCGATTCAAAAAGGGGGAGCATGCCTTTGCAAAAAATGTCAGAGGGACTATTAGCCCACCATTTCACAGAATTAAGTGCCTAAAGTACCGTTACCGTTTAGGATAAGTGCACTCTTCTTTATGTCTGCTTAATGTGATGTGTACGCATAATTGCGTAACGAAAAAACAAAAATGTCCCGCGACACTTCGACATACGTCGTTATTGAGACTAAATGTGATCTTTGTTGCTGTCCCACAAATGCTTATCAAATCTGATTACTGTCCTGATTCTAGCGACACTTAAAAGTGATTTGTCGTGTCAACAAGTGTGTGTGTGTGTGACACATTTTCGGCTGTTTGGAAAATAAATGCAAAGTCAAAATGCAAGTAAAATATTCGTTTCTTAATTTTATATCACACTTGTTGTTGTAGGTCATCTTAAAATATTACCAAAAATGTGGGAACTCGATTGTTTTTTGAGCAATATCCGGTCGAATTTCACTAAGTAGTTATGCGATAGACACAATAAATTTAAATTTTGTTAGGGAAACTAGGCTAAGTAATCAAAAGAATACTAATATAAGCGAATAAAATCATTTGTTTCCTTCAGATACACCTGGATGGGTGATGATCTGAAATACCCGGCCGTTTTGTCGCAACGTTACCCAAAAGCTGGCTCCATAAATCCTAACATCACCGTGAATGTAGTAAATCTTTCCGTCCTCAAGTATATATTTCCTACACAAATAAAATTGCCACTGGAACTGGCAAATGGTAGTTACGTAGGTGCGCTTACGTGGGCTTCGCCTATCGATCTGTCGGTTACTGTAACTAATCGTGCGCAAACTAAAGCCACCACTGTAGTGTGCAGAGCACCCGACTTTCATTGTAGCACAGTACACACAGAGGTGACCATCAACGACGGTTGGGTACTACCAGCCGAAAGACCCATCTTTTCCGTGCTTCTCAGCCAACAACTGAGAAATCACAATATCGCTGCAATTAATACCACGAACGGTAAACCAGAAAACTTTCAGAATATAACTAATGGACAGACAACGTATGAGATAAGTAACGGCGGCTATTTGTTAAAGCGCCTGCCCGTGCGCGATGGTGAGCATGGACACTTTCGTCACGTAGTCTTCATATCATCGCTGGACCGTAGACCGGTTCCTTTAACTATGGGCCGTTTTGAAGTAACCGAAATTGTGGGATGGGATGAGGCGAATGAAATTGTTTATTTTATGGCTGCTCCTGAGAAGCGTCCTGGTGAAAGGCACCTCTACAAGATCAGCCTTAAATTGAATGTTACCAAAACGAATCGTACATATATCACCTCATCACAGCCCACCTGCCTGACATGTGATAACTCACCGGCAACGTATAGATTGCCTCATACCAGAGCACTGTATTACGGCTATGACGAGGATGATATTGAAGAGGGGGAACAGGTTTACGTGATACCACGCAATTGTCGATTCAACAATATTTACTTTAGTAAGAATTTCTCATATTATGTGCAAGAATGTCTCGGTCCCGAAACACCTAGCGTCTATTTAGTTGAAACACATAATAACTTAAAAACTTTGATTTTAAATGCTGGGGATAATTTAAGACATCGCTTCCAGCAGTACGCCGTACCGCAAATCCGAACATTTAGCGTCGAAATTCGCCATGGTTTTCATGCGCAAGTGAAATTGTATTTACCCCCAGGAATGAAAGAAGATGAAGAGGTAGCATTCCCAATGATATTGCAAATGTAAGTTCAATACAACAACAAATGGGAAATATGTTTTAAACTTTGTTGTTTTACGCTGTCGTTTCAGTGACGCTGCACCTGGTTCGCAATTAGTTAACGAACGTTTCCACCTCAACTGGAATTGGTATTTATGCAGTCAACGCTCTTTCATTGTAGCACAAATTGACGGTCGTGGTAGCGGCTATCAAGGCGAACTTTTGCGCACACAAATACATGGTAAACTGGGCAAAGTGGAAGTGGAAGACCAGTTAGCTGTACTAACGTAAGCGCTTTGATCTTTCTTTGCTAAAGCGAATACCGGAAGTAACATGCGTTTATTTTGTAGCTACTTGCGTGACAATTTCAAATTTATAGATCCCTCGCGCATATGTGCATACGGTTGGGGTTATGGTGGCTATGCAACGGCCATGACCCTTATCGATGACTCGCAACAGGTTTTACAATGCGGTGTAGCCGTCAATCCTATAGCGTCGTTTGGCTATCATTGTAAGTTACTAATAGAGACATACTAACTTGATCCGTCTGAGCGTAGACTTGTCTGCCCAAATCTTGTTGGAATTCTCACTGAATCACTGAATCAAAGTTGAACGCTTGTTCGCTCATTTTTAATTCGACCAAAACGCGGATTTTCTTCGATAGCAAATCCGCATTCAATATACGCAAATGAATAAAACAACTTTCGAGCATTTTCATTAACTTACTTACAATCCACATAGAATATGTCGAACGGAAACCGTAAAATAATATTTGCTAGAGTCATATAAATTAATCGCGCAAGGAATAAACTTCACGATATTCAAATATTTATTTCGAATGTTGAGCAAACATCGAAAACTTACCACAAACATTTTTCAATCAGTCCTTCTCCTAAAGTCCTCTGCGGAGACCTCGCAATGGACGTGTCTTCTTAATTCTTGCAAGGCATAGAACTGACTTACTCATGTCAGTCTACTTTCCCATGACTTTTCCCATAAACTTTTAAAATCGCAGTTTCAATGAATAGTTTCGTTAAGTATGGACGAAAAGTTCACCTTGCAATTATTGTACGGACGGATCGGTACCTTTGAAACATATGTTCGACATATAGGGCTCTGATAATTGACCGGATTACTTTCTAATGCTATTTCATTTTAATTCAGTCATCTAAACCTTAATAATCTTTTTGATAGAATGTGCATTTGCTTCGGACGATGAGTGTTAAAAAGTGTTCGCGAAGCTGCGAAAAGCATTTTAGTTAACAGTTTGTAGCTTGATTTGTTTTCTTATTACTCGCCAGATTCCTTTTTCACCGAACGCTATATACCCCTTAAAGGCGACTATGTCCATGCTTTGCAAGATGCCGATCTAACAATGCGTGCTGGTAACATTAAAGGCAGAAATTTAATGTTAATACACGGTACCGCCGATACTTTGATACACCAAGAGCATACATTAATGCTGGTGAGAGCTTTGGTGGATCAAGAGGTGAAATTTCGCCATCAGGTAAAATTGACAGATAGCTGAGATGATCGTTTTATCATAAGTGATATTCTATTTAAACTTATGACAGGTCTATCCCGACGAGGATCATTACATGACAAAATCACTATCGCATGTCTACCAAACGATGGAATGGTATTTTGATGATTGCTTTGGACCCAGCGATGATAGCGAATGGGATCCAACTGGACTGTTTGTGTTCAAACAATAATTATTAAGGTTTAGCAAAGATTTCTTTTTTTGGTTATAATCTAGTAAAACAAATAGTTTAGGATAATTTTATTATAGAAAATCAAATAAAAAAAATTATAACAAATGCAAAAAGTGGTTGACGAAAGTGAGGAAACAAACAATGAATTTAATAATTAATAGATAAAATTTTTTTTAATTTTTGTGCGAGCTTTTAATTTGTTGTGTTTTTTTTTTTTGTTTTTTTTCTTTTCAGTAATTTTTTTATATATTTAAGATTAATCGCAATAATGATGAAAACAGTTATGTGTTAATACTAATAATGATATTTAACGATTAATAATAAATTTTTTGTTACGATTGTCATATATATATATATATATATATATATATATATATATATATATATATTTGTTAATGTGTATGAATGTCTATGTGCATGTATATTTATTATTAATTAATATTTGTTGTGTAATGTAATTTTTATTTAATTTTTAATTATATTATATCCATAATTATTAAAGAAAAAAAAACAAAAAATATATATTTCCTTGATCAGCGTGAATAGTGGAATTGAAGCCGAAGTCATGTCCGTCCGTTTTTCATTGCAACAAAGATATCAAAATTTATCCAACGAAACAGATTAAATCAATGCAACTGAAAAAATTAGTTAACATAACCTTCAGCCTTTGTTCCTACTTGTTCCGATAAACTAAAATTTTTGATTTTTACTTTTGGTCATGGGACATGGGGACATGTCAAATAGACAAGTGTAGATATTATGTTGATTATAAGTAATAGAAATACGCTTCGATGACTTTAATTCTTGATAAGGATCTTAAAATTTTATAAAAAATCATCGAACTTGATCTTAAACCTAACTTCTTTACCTTAGTCAGAAAGATATTACAGTTACGTATATCAATTCATAATTTCCTTAACACGCTCCCCCTATCCTTTGGCGTAGTCTCGTCTGCGCAATCACTTCATATTGCATTACGTCGTCCGATCTCCGCGGCTATTTCATACAAACTTCGCCAGTCTTCGCAAATTGTCGAACGTATTTCATTAAATACTTTGTTCTCCTTGTGTGTGTCTGTTTTGTTTGGACGAATTGAAGTATCTGGTTATTCGAAATGTAATATCGTCTTTTCTTCTTCTACCCTACATCACTTCTTGTACAGGGTATATTAAGTTTGGGATTACGTATGTAATACCGAGAAGGGCCAGACCCGGCCTGTCAATCCGGAATTTTCGAGATATTTTGATGAAATTTTGTACACTGACGTATTTTGCCCCAAGGACGAATACTAACGAAACTCTCTCGGATCGAGCCACTTTTTTAACCACTTCCTATATAAGTTAGTGTCGATTTCACAATTTCGCGACAAACTTCGCTTAATGATAGTATTTCGACATTCGAAATTGGCGTGAAAACTTTGGATCGGATAGGGTAAGTTTTCGAATCGCCTCTCACGTAACCCTTTCTATAAACACTGCACCGTTTCATGGTAAAAAGACCTCATTTTCAATACGTCTCGATGAAATTTCGTTTATAGCAACAACCTGACATGAAAATTAACTTTGCCGAATTTGGACCGAGTAGGTCTATTTTCTGGATTCTGATCTATGCAAGTTGTAATGCCAAAAATACCTAATTTTTAATATTTTACGATGAGAATTGGTCCTAAGTAAACTAACCATAAAGAATTTAGATCGCATAGGTCTATTTTTTAGACCGCACCAAATATGGGGGCTCTCATGAAGGCAAACCCTACTGTGGTGACAAAGTCTAATATGTGAATTGCTATGACGGAAGTAACTGGAAAATAATAAAATCTTTGGCAAGTAAATTAAGTTTGCTAAATTTGGACCACGGCAGTTGGCATTTTGAGTCTCGTCCAGTGTTGTAATGTGTAACTTTTGGTGTATTATTACCAAAATAAATGAATAACTGTATTAGGCGAAGCGGTGTAGGAGTCGGCCTTGTTCGACTATAAGGTTCTTAATTGTTTTTTTTTTTTATTTAATTAGATTTAAATGCGACTTTCAAGTGCGGTGTGTAAATTAATTGACTGAATGTTTATCATATTTAAGAGGTTTTCTTTCTGAATTTTATATTTAATTAAATTATATAAATTAATGTATAAATAAATTTGTTAGTAATTATTTATTATTGAATTATTCAATTAATGCAATTTATAATTCAATATTATATCGAATATATAAATGATAATATTAGCGTAATTTTTTTGTAAAACGAAACTTATGTGAAAACAAATACTTAAGTGATTGCTAGAATAAAGCGGATTTTATTTTTTTCATTTTCTTTTTTTCATTTTTTGTTTTTACAAAAAAAAAAAAATTAGTGTTATTCCAGACGGGTTAAATGATTTTATTATTATTAATATTATAATACACATGTTGACACACATGCATACTTATTATGGGAGATGGATTCTTTCAAATAATCGTAGATTAATGTTTTGTTTTTGCTTCTTGCAATGTTATGTTTCTGACATAATTATCTTAATTTATTAAAGACTTTTCTGATTGCAATACAAGTTGATCGTGGGTATGAAAAACATTCGGTACACAATCCAATATATATCACTCATCTATCTATCTATCTATTATTGCAACTAATTAATTAAACTTATTAACTTCTTGTTGTTTCTTCGTTTTTTTTTTTTCTTTTCATTTTAATTGATTTTTAAGCAAAATTTCTTAAAATTTTCAACTCAAAACAACAAAGCTTTAAATGTGTATAATTGTGTGATTTGTGTTAACTTTGCTTATAAAAATGCAATTACGAATTAAAAAAGAAATATTAATAATAATAATAACAAAAGAATGCTGAAATAAATAAAAGCAAAGTAAAAAAAAAAATCATTAAAAAACATAAAATTTGTAATAGATTTCTTAAATTATTTATAAGTGTGACTTTTTAAGTTATCCATCAGAGTGAGACGTTTAACTCGAATCTCATATATTGCTTTACTTTTGTGAAGATCGATCCATGTAGAGTCCAGTGTTTTTTATTAGTTTTTTGAGTCGGTTAGTAGTCAAGATTTTTTGATTCATTCAAAAGTTCTATTCAATGCAAAGTCCACACCCAGTGTGTTGCAAAAAGAAATACGACTACTTTAAAATCAGGGATGTAATCTCGTAGCTTAAAACTGGCTTTCGCTTTCATTTTTTCCTATATGGCAAAGACAGCTGAAATCGAAGTATTGAGTGAAGTGAAGATAGTCAACAAAGATTGTCCGTATTCTTCGAATCGAATTATGACAACTTTCAGAGACCTTACGCATCTGCAAGTTGATAAAATGTCTCTCTAAAGTTGTTATAGGTTATGAACTATAAATGTGACTCACGTTTGATGTATTTTGAAGGACAAAGCCTGAACATAGCAATGAGATTAGGTTTGTTTGTTAGATTCTAGCATTCTAAAAGTCCATAATCTTTAAAATTTTTTATAACATTCTTTGTATATTGTAACTTTTCTCCAATTGTATACATGCTTAGTGTTTGCATTCACTATGTAATATGTAGTAGCAATGAATTTTCTTTTAATTCTTTATAACGTCAGGTATGATTTCATTTTTTATTTATGTTTGCATTCCCTATTTTCCTTTAGCTTTTTCTAATCGCTTCGTTGTTCCAGAAGTCGAAAGGAAACGTTGAACAATAGTCAAATGTAAGCTTTTGTGAATAATCTCTTTCTAAATGATTCTTCTGCATTCACAATTCACAATCCCATGGTGCGAATCTACTCTCGGGAATATTAGGATGAGCCCACAAAAAATTCGAAAAGGAACACATAATAATAAATTAAAAATTTTGTCTCTTGCTTGAGACGGGCCATTCCTATCCGTTTGCGATTCAGGTTTTAGTTCGTGTGGTACTTTCTTTTTCTACCTGAAAAGATTCATGCATTGAAGTAAACGATAATCTAAAGCGCTCGACACAATGTTTCAAAATGCAAAATGCAATTGAGCCCATACTTAGTATGCATTCCTAAAGGAAAATCATATGGTTAGCGTTTGTTTACAGAAACCTTAATAAAAAAGTGTAAACTTAATAAAGTAAAGAATTTCTTTAAAAGTAATTTTTGAAAGCAAAACAAAAAGAAAAGCAAAGAAGGTGATTGTTTGAAAACATAAGGCAATTTTAATTACCCCTGGAATCCGCCTGAGTGGCCGAGTAAGCTAAGGATCTTGACTACCAACTTAATGGTCATGGGTTCAAAACTCAAGTGCGGTTGAATAGTCAATAAAGGCGATAGCACTGCGATGCTAGTGCTTCAAAACTTAAGTTTTTGATTTTACTTCTCTCTGTCCAAATTAAGTTCACATTGTAGCTAATAATAAAAGATTTAAAATTATTTAAGAATCTTTATTAAGTATTATAAGAAAACATTTGAGCGACAAAAGAGGATGAATAGAGCGTCTACTTCATTGTTTTGATTATGATCATAAGAATAACGTGGCAGCGTTATCGTCGTCGGAGTAAATAAAACAAGACATTTCGTTTGTATGTTGATTCTGAACAAAACGGTACGATAAAAGTGGTTTAAAAAGTGGTGAAAGGAAGATATAAGTCCGCTACGCAAAGCAAGAAGATTCTCGGAGTACCTGCCTGCAAATACTTTTAGACTGTTTGCGTAATAGATTAATTTCTTCGTTTCGGTCAAGAGTTTGTGCTTCCTCTGTGGATCTTACTGCACGAAGTAAGGAAAAGATCTTGCGTATTTTGTTACGACTGAAGTTGCATACGCTAAGAATATGCATTGGTTCAGTTATAAGTTGCATTAGACAATTCTCAACGTTGGAGACTGCATTGAATGCAGTGATGCATCCAGCCTTACTGTGGGAATATTAAAATTAACATTCATACCAAATAAGAATATGCTAAGACTTAATTACGATTGCATTATAAGTACTTGAGTCTGTCGGCACGCGCAAAAGCCGTTTCTCCTATACTATCATTCGACGCAATCAATTGCCAGGCTTTCAAGACATCACTTGTACAAACTTGGCATATCAAATTATATTAGAAATGAACGTTTTCGAAAGTAATGGTAATCGAAAATCTACTCGTACTATACTAAATTACATAACTATAACCAAATAGAGTGGCTTCAGAAGCAGGCAATATTAAGTATTTTATATTACTCCGATAATATTATTTCAAATATAATTTTCTATTATAACAGTTCATACAAATACGTTTTAAACATCAGTTATAACAACGACTAGGTAATGATTTTGTGTGCAGCATATTTAAACATTTGGTTGCTCATCTTGGTCTACTCATCATAATGATACATGCAGTTGTGGATTATTTATACTTTCTTTTGCATTTCTTAGCTTATTGTTCATCCATTGAATTGTTATCAAATTGGACGAGTACATCTTCTTCAACGATAGATTTTTCACGTTCTTCACCGCTATGTCGTGAACTATTTATGTTGTTGCTAATTTCTCTGCTTGTACTCGGTTCAGTATCGTTTAGTTTGAGTTGTTTTTTATCTTCAGCGAGTCGTTGTTTCTCATTTTCTATTAACAAGGAATTCGGATCCTCCGATGGACATTCCAAGTGAACACAGTGAAAGATCTGTTAAGCAAAAAGCAATTACATTATTGTCAAATATATGTATCCAACGCTATTTAATTCACCTCATTTGCTGTATTTCGCGTTCCCACAATTCTTATGAAGACAACTGGCCTGGCGGTGAAAGTGAAATTTTGCCAAGATCTTGCCTGTTCGTCGCGTTTATCTATAACCATAGTCCAATCTTTTTGATTTGTAGAAGTTTCTATGTAAAAACTGTATGTGCGATCATCACAATCCCAGAGTAATAATCTCATCGACCCTACATAATAAGGTTGTGCTAAAGGTATACAAAAGTGTGTCGTATTTATTAGCTCTGTCGCAAAAAAGAGACAAAATAATCTTTTTACCTAAGCGCACCAAAATCTCTCCACTGCCTAACTGATGACAAGTGTAACCAGAATCCCAGTCGTAATCAACATAGTTGCCGTTCAATAAAGCGTTGCGTGTACGACTGACACCGTCTACAACGACTGCACCCATTTCTATCGTGGCTACGTTACCCGTTGGCGCTACAATACCTTCAACTACACGAGGTATGTTCATAATATGCATGGCTTCCAGCGATACAACATGGAACACCTGAACAAATCACAGGTTTCAAATCTTTTCAATTCATTTTATAAATCACTACCTACTTTATTAACCGTATTATGTGTGCCCACTAATTTGATGTAGCGAACTGGTCTGGCTTGAAAATATAAGTATTGCCACGAACGGCAATGATATTGAGAATAATCAATAACACGATCCCATTGAATTTGATTTGCCGACACCTCGATAAAATAGGAATAAGCACGGTTATCACGATCCCAGAGCAAAATTTTAATGTGATTTATCAAACAAATTGTGCCCAATTCCACCACAATGCCGCTATCATTAGCATCTGATATGCAGTGGCGGGTGTAGCCCTTTTCCATATCATACGAAGTAATATCGCCGTTTAAAAGTTGCGTAGGACATTCACCATGTATAGTACGTGAAGCGAATTTTGCAGTGGCGACATTTTCCTTGGGCCACAAGGCAGCTCGATATTTTAAATATTTTGAAGTGCTCTGTTCTTCAATGGCATCTAGTAATTTATTGGGATCGAGGATGCCCGAAGGACGGACGACTTGTAATAAATGATCAAGATTCATAAGCGGCAAACGTACATACGAGACTACCGACTATACAATTACACAGAGCGGATATAAAGAATTAGCGATTGCACGAATTATGAAAACTTACCTGAAGGTCTACATTTCGGTTAAGCTTGCCCCACACCCAGACAGCTAGGAAAATCTGCACTTCCGGAGCGAAGAAAGAGTCGCGTCGCAAAATTTCCTCAAGTGATTCCTGAAACCAAAAATAGTAATGCAATTTAACATATCAAAGGAAAAACAACAAAAGTTGTATCTGTCTTCACGCTTTATCATTTCATACCTTCTATACCTTTCAATCTCTAACATCCACATATTTTATTTGTAAATCTCTCAGCTAAAATAAGTATTGAATTGTAACTTTTTAAATCTACATCTGCTGCAGTTTCTCAGAGTATTGTTTATTAATTTTAATTTTCTTTTCGTCTTTTAATCCTTATTCGGAAGCAGAAACTGAACTGTAAGCTGAAGGATGAGAATATATATATGTGTCAAATTTTAGTCTCCTAACTTTGGGACCAAAATTAGCTATGAATGGCACGTCGAGCTTTATAAAGTCGCTAAGCCTACTTCTGTATGGTAAAAGCGAAAATGCAAAACCAGAAGGGGACCGGTTTGTCATCAGAACACTTTTTGTTACTGCTATAATCGCATATAATCGCAGGGATATAATCACATTCATATCGCTTGATTGAAAAACAAGTGGATATAAATCGAAGGAAACTCATTGGCTTTGTTATATAGTTTCGAATACATTGTGAGAATAGTGAAATCGGACGTTGAAATCGCTTTATAGATCAGATATTCTAAATGGGAAAACTTTGATATAAACTTTAGCCGCCTAAGAGACAGAATAAGAAATCAGCATATTTCGACGATAAAAAAATACGTCGAAAACAACACAGCTTCGGCCCAAAAAAGTCTTGCTCAAGCATTAGACGCAAGTGATGTAAGTATCATATGTTTCCAGATAACAAAACGATTCTATCTTCGACCAGACTTACCTTTGACAAATTCTTAAATGTTTCGTGTTGTAAAATATCAGCAGCGTTACGATCCATAAATGTTAGACACACTTTGGTTAACTTTTCGAGGTTGTATAAACGGGCTGCATCTAGTATGGCGCAAGCATTATTTAATGCTAAATACTGTACTAAGTAGTCTGAGATGGCCAGTTCTAGCTCTGTCAAACCGTACTGATTTGCTAAGCCTAAGGTATCTAAAATATTGTCTTCATCCATTTGTGAAAGGGACAAATGGCCCGAGTAAATATATCTCAGCAGCGCTTTAAAAGCTTCTACGGGCACTTTAAGATGTATATCTTTCTGTGTTGACTCCGAGAGCCCGCCATAAAGTAGGGCTCGAAAATATTCACTGCGTGCCGCCAACATAACTCTATGGGCTGGCAAACGCTGATTTTCTACTATGAAAGTCACGTCCGAGTAGTCTTCATTAAGACATAATTGTGCCATTTGAGCCGAAAACAATTCTACAATCAGGCGAAAGCCGAAGTTATTATATTTGGCATGTACAACAAATTATTAACTAACCTGTTAATTCTACTGCATCCGATCGCGGTTTATTTGGTAAGCGGGTACCGGACATTTTGCGATGGCTCTGGCTGCTCATAATATGATGTAGTGTCTCGCAAGAGTTACAAAATGATACAATTGAATTTCTTCAAAAATAGATTGCTAGTAAAATTTCTGTCCAGTATTCTAGTATTAATTTTTCAAGCACCCAATCTGTGATGTGTTTTTTTCTCTTTGACACAATCTAAAATAAATACTTCTTAGTAATATAAGTCGACCATTGAATTTCTTATTATCAAACTGTATGCACTTCATACACTTCCAAATTTTCTGTATGTAAAAGCAATAATATTTGCCTAGTGTTGCCTGATTTAAGAAGTATTTCATCATCGCATCGAAAACTGTACAACATAAGACTAGACAAATTACCTTTGCTTCGTTTTTGTTAATATTAGAGAGTGACAAAGGGTACTATAACGATCGTCTCTCGTTCGATAGAGCAATTGTTACGATAGACAAGAAAATTTTGTTATAATTGTAGAAAATACCCAATATTTGGACACTGATTACGTATGGCGCTAACTAGGTTACGTTCTCGAGTTTCGACTTTTTTAACTCTATGCACGCACAAGAGGTGCGAGAAGCGCTCTCTCAAAATTGTCAAAACTCGCGTAAATAAAATTATACACGCTTCGCATTAGTATTAGTTGTTTTTCCACAAAATTGTGAAAGGTAAGTAAATTAATTTCTTCTTTTTTTTGTTACTCCAGTTGCCTAATTAACACTCTTAATTCGTCATAGCTTGTAATCAGTTGCGTATTATCAATCATATACTATCGCTACGAACAATAAGACCTTATCACCGTACTGGATACATTGGCCTTGCCGCTAACACGCCTAATCCATTTTACTTAACTAAACAAAAAAACAAAAAGAAGTGAAATGTATTTAAATAATTAAGTAATGCTGAAAAATATATACACATCACGCGGAATGGTTCCGTTGATAATATTATGTTGATTGGCAGTAGAGGAACATCGAGATTGGTGGAAAACTAATCTTGTAAGACGCAGAAGGGCGTTGCGGGACGTTTGAAATTCTCTTACGTTACCTGAAAATGCGTAAGTAAATGATTTCACATATTTGTTAACTGCGAAAGTTAAAATATACATGTTTTCCCATCCATTTTTCCTGCAAGTTTAGTCTGTCGAAAAATGGTTTTGAATACGGTTTAAGAAAAATAGGCGCGAGGGATAGCATAGGAACAACTTATATGCCTCCGGTGATCTGGAGTTGTTAAAGTCTAAATACTATCAATGGCTGCCGATTAGCACTTTTTACTTAAATGTCACCCAAGGTAGCTTTTCGGTTGTTGTTTCTACGTACGTACATTTTTTGTGTATATACATATAAATATTTTATTCGTAAGCTTTGCGAGCATATGAAAATTGTGGCAGTAAACTTTCGGGTATCAAGGACACTGATTTTGCTGACAGTGTTGACCTTTCATTAGAGATCTGACAATTGAGGGGAATAAATGCAAAGGACACAAAAAATAAATCAGCTTAAGATGTTTGGTGAAGATTGAAAACGTGGCCGTAATTTATATAATACAAAACTAGGATTGATTTGCAATTCATTTTAAAACATTACACTTTCTTTATATGTAAATTCATATGCCAATGTATCAATACATTATATAAAATAAAAATAAAATACATTTTATAAAGAAAAAGGTTCAAGCCCGCTATTCAAAATTTTATTAAAAAATGAATATATGAATTTGTATGAACTATAAGATATTATTTCACTTAATGTCATTTTATCAAAAATTTTCTATAACATTGTTTTTATTTACGTTTGTATGATTTTCTTTCTGCCTTTTTTTCCCATTATCTTTTCGAAATAAATTTCCAAAGGCGAAAGCCATACATGATTCTATACCAAACGGCTTTTAAGATACGCCGTCCAAATGAGAGCTACGCAACTAAAAGATATATAATCAGCGCCTTGAGTAAAAAATCATTCATAGTCGCTTGGATTTTTGAATAATACGGATCTGTAGTGAATGACAGAAAAGTGAATTCCACTACTTAGCTAACAGGGAGTAATCACATAAGCAGGCGACGATCACTAAGAGAATGTAATCATGTTGGTAAACATGCTGCCGGTTATCGTCAAATGTGCTCTTATTATAAGCTTATTGTAGTCTAATACAAATTCTACATAATTTTCTATTCAGTGCATCTGGCGTGCTTGTTATTGTTATACCATATGTAGTTTGCTTATGCAAAATAAATAAACGTCAATTTGGCTCTCATTTCTTACGTTCCTCTCAGTTGTTAATACATTGTAATGAAGAATTTGTGGCGAAGAATTGGAGAGCCGGCGACGATGGTATTTAATTAGGCTATTGGCGATAATCAATTGTCTCTTTAAAAAACCACGGCAATGATCGCCTGCTTACATGACTACCCTCCCGATATATTATTCTTTGCAGCATTTGTTTAGAATTTTCACTACTACTACTACTGTCATTGTTACTACTACAGTACTACTTCTATACAATACTATACTACTGCTACTACTATAAGTTTGGCGTTACGTAATAATTATACGATCAAACTAAAAAAAAAAAAAAAAAGCTGTGTTAGCTCAATAAAGATAAATAATTACGTAATAATATTAAGAAAATATTTCTTAAGTCGTGTATATAGGAATCTATGACTCGAACACTGCTCAGGAAATAAGCGGAATTCTTTTGAATTAAGCGAAATGTCTTTCGGAAAAATATTTAGAATGCCCTAACTTTGCCAATGGGCAACATTTTTTTCTAATTTCCTTTATTCTATTTAGAACTACTTGCTCGTTGTATCAACTTTGTGTGTTCGATTCCTTTTTG
Source organism: Glossina austeni (assembly GCA_000688735.1). NCBI lineage: Eukaryota > Metazoa > Arthropoda > Insecta > Diptera > Glossinidae > Glossina > Glossina austeni. The sequence goes on from KK502401.1 coordinate 1,135,258, forward strand.
TTTTATTTGTATTTATGTTTGACATTTGATAGGGCTTTCTCTTTTTTTGTAGGAGCAAAATGTTCGACCAGAATTCTCAAGAGTCTACTATGCAAAAAAGTACGAAGAACGAAGAATTTTTTAAGTGCAAAGCAAAAGTTTAACTTAAATTTATGTTGCTGGTTTTTTCATGTCTTAAATTGTTCCCGTTCACTTTCGTCAAAATAATTTCGAGAGCTAGCAAATTCGATTTCTACGTAAGCAAACAACAACAATCGGCAATTCAAAAATTGTAAACTTATCTCCCAATGTTGTTTCTTTCAGAATCTGTCGACTATGTTATTACATAGATCCATCCCACAGAGATTGAGCGTGAATATGAAGTTATCCTTTAGCATGGATAATGTTGCTCTTACTGGGCAAATTTATATTAACTGACAATTTTTGGAATTTATGGCTGCATTGATTAAAAATGTCTGCAATTAATTACAATTTTTTTTTTTTTTCGTTGAATTCTTCATCTTCTAAGAACAAGCGACCTGAACTGAATGTGTTTGATATACTGTATCTAGATGTAAGAACACAACGGAATATTCAGCTTCGCGATAGTTTCGATGATCCCATTTTTTTTTTTAATTAAAATTATATTTTCGGCGAATAGAATTATACTATTCATATGAATTGATAATAGCTTTTTAATATATAATTAAAACAAATCTCCTACGGATTTTATGATCATATCATGTATCTGAACATGAGGTGGCGTTGACAAGGCATACAATATAGCGTTCGAAATATCATGAGGACTTAGAATGCAATCTTTTGCCAAGCGTTTTAGATGTTCGCCCACCATTTCAGTTTCGACCATAGCTGGACTAATGCTCTGCAAAATTTCAAAACAGTATTTAAGCTTATAAGGCTGATGTCTATTGCACTAGATTGCACTAGAAATAAACACTTACAGTTATTTTGATTTTCGTCTCCAAGCCGATAAATTCTCTTCTATAAATTTCCGTAATGGCTGTGAGGGCATATTTGCTAGGTGAATATACATTGGTAACAGGGGTTTGACCATAAATACCGCTTACTACATTATGGCCAGCAATACTGTTTATGATGAAAATGTGACCATTCATACTACGTTCTTTCATCGATTTGAAAGCATGTTGTGTACAATGTATAACACCCATAACATTGGTTTGCAAAGTGTTTTGCACTTCTGCAACATCCATAGTACATAACTGGCCCCCTACAATACGACCAGCATTATTAACTAATACATCGATGCCACCAAACTTTGTAACAATTTGCTTGAACGCTTCATTAACTGATTCCACATCGGTGACATCACATTTTATAGCTGTTAGATATTGACGCTTATCTGGCGGTAACTGTTGCTTCAATGCCTCTACACGGTCTACACGTCTAGCCAAGCCAACCACGTTTAGTCCAGCATGAACCAAGTCTTTTGCTGTAGCGGCTCCAATACCCGAACTGGCACCCGTTACAACGGCAACCTTATTCAACCAACGCTCCATTTCAATTATTCTCCGCTAACTAACATTCGATTTATTTATGCACATTTTCTCTATACATAGGAGCTACAATTTAGCTAAACGAATATCTTATCTTTTGAAGCGAATAAATTATAAAAAATACTGCGTCGCTCTCTCTTGAAAGACTTCGCAATCTAAATATATTTATGTTAAAATAGATTTTCAAATAAGTATAAAAAATGAACGAATGACTCTCGAGTAACTCTCTTTCGTACTTAGGAATTCAAACACCTAAAGTAAGAACGTAAGAATGTAGCGGCTAATTATAAGTCACCGCATGTAAGCGGACGGCTTCAACAATTTATATTTAAACGTGCTCTGATATCATTAAATAAAAAATTGTAATCTTGGTCTTGTGGGGTCACTTTCAATCTTTATTTGATTTTTTTTTCTTTTTTTGCAATATTTTGTTTTGTTTTAAATTAAAAAGTAATGACGATGTATTATAAAATGACGATATAACATAAAGTATGGATACCTAACAACAGTAGAATGCTTCATAATGCCAACAAGATCCCGTATTCATCAAAAATACGGCCGTAAAAACATTATAGTAGAACAAGGTCTTCCTAGACCACTGCGTCTAACACTATTCTTCATTTATTTTCGCGATGTACTTAGTTCCAAGAAATTATATCTCGTTTCTATATGGGAGGTAAGAACTGTGTCCCGTATAATTGACTCTTTTAGCAAAAGAATATGCGAAGAAATATAACAAATCTGAGCCAAGTTGGCCGCCATTTTATAAAGCGACCAACAGAAAGTAAATAAAATTACGAATTTAAATGTCCCTCGTCTCACATTTTCTTTGGGTGCCATTTATTTTGTAAAGCGAGCAACGTAGGTCTTAGTACTCTAGCATAATTCAAATAAGTTAGACGAGTTTTCAGCAAAGAGAAACTGCTCTTGTAGCTTTTCGCTGGGCGCCATTTTCGTAACGCGTGGGGATGGGGCTGCACTTTGTTTCGCCTGACTAGCCCAGCTACGTTTACAAAATGAATTATAAGCAAATTAAATCTATCGGGACTACTGAAGCCAACCGTCCGAAATCCCCTACATCTATATGCGCGGACGTTACAGATATCATTATCCTTTACCTATTTTCCTCATAATGTAGTAAAAATTAGATTTTCTTGTGATCTGTTGTGATTAACTTTTCATGAGAATCTTTGCATGGATCGGCGTCCTAGACGAAGACTTACGAGGCTAACATTTTTTACAGATCATTTTTATTTCAATCTATTATTCGGAACCAATTTCGTTATAAAACTTTAAAAATTCCACCCTTTTGTCATCTAACGACTTGCTTTTGCAAGAACTTTTACATGGGCGGACGTCCAAAAATTGGTGCCCTCCAATCCGTTTTTGCACATTTATTTTCTATAGCAAACTACCTAACAGTCTTCTCGAGAAATAGTAAAACAGTGCAATTTTTTCCACACGGAGCATTATATGGGGAGGGGTCATAAAAATGATCTATTCCTAGTAGCGTCCATCCAACCATGAGCCAAAACATCTCAGTGCACCAATGATTGAACACAAAAACGCTTGGGCAGACATCTGATAAAGAGAAACATAAACAGGCTTAAATCAATTCAATCGGTACAATGGAAGGTGGGTCTATCTTAAGCTCCCCTGAGTGTTACATATATTCGAACAAATTTACTATATCCTGTACCACAAGCTGTGTAGGGTGTAATGACAAGAAATACTTTGAAGAAACAAGAAAACATAAAAAAGGTAAATCGTTCATGGATTCACGCGTTCCGAGATGTTGTTCGATCATTTGTATCGTTTGTTTTTATTATAAATCGCGTAAGCAATTTTCAAAACAATAAGTATATATATCAATATTACTCTTTGACAGCAATGCTATAGGATTTAAAAGAGAAGATTTTCAAAACAACACCGATGACCAATGACTTGCTGCACGAAAGACTTATTTTAATAATGAACGCAATTGTAATTTCCGTTGTGACGAAAGCTTCTCATACTATATGCATGAAGATGTCAGTACATTTGTTTTCGTTATAGGTTATGTTTGCTTTTACTTTACATAGATTCTAAATGTATAGAAGAAATCCGGTATATACCGGTATACCGGTATACTTCTCGATTGCCACGTTTCCTTCCGGTGACTATTAAGGATAGTGGCTCACTAGGTTAATCGTTTCGTTTGCAATACCCAAACGTCTGCATCGCTAATCTCATATTTATGATGAATTCGCAGTCGATCTGACCATGAAACCCGCTTCATATACATACTTAATTAATTTCTCGAAATAACCTTAAAAGGTGACACGATTCCTCTATAGGAAGAAGGAAATTCCCAGAAATTAAAAATGCATAGCAGATATCGAAACAAGGCTGACTGACTTGTTCGCCAAGTCTTCCCAAAATTGAAGGTTCCCGTTGTTTCATTATAATGTCCATGATTAGGAAATACTTACTTGTTCGAGCATCTAAGCAACCAAAATTCTCACTGAGCCGAATACCACATTATTCCCTTTCTAAACAGAACAGAAAATTATTTGAAAAATTTGCTACGCATTCCTAGTACGGAAGTAGGTAAACTGTGCCATGTGTGACGGCATTGTTACTTAACTGCAGGCCAAATTTTACAACTCGTCTGTAGCTACCACAATAAGCTAAGATCGCTAAAGGAAGAGCTTTGTTAACAATCGGGAATTCTCTTCCCATATACGTATTCTTTGCCAACTTATGTCTTTTTCCGAGTTTATAATTTTATATGCTCGCTATTGTAGTAATCGATCTCTCAAGAGCGAGACGACCATTATATTAGTGTAGAGATGACTTCCTTTGTCTCTTCCAACAATTTTTGACACTGCTGATGTTAACAAAACACAAATAAAATGTCTAGTCTTATGGTGTATAGAGTCTTCGATGCGATAATCAGGCAACACTAACGAAATATTTCTGTCTTTACATACAGAATATTTAGAAGTGTGTGAAGTGTATATAGTTTGATAACAAAAAATTCAATGGCTGACTTATATTACTAAGAAGTGTTTATTTTAGAAAGAGAAAAAAACACATCACAGATTGGGTGCTTGAAAATTTAATGCCAAAATACTGGACAGAAATTTTACTAGCAATCTATTTTTGAAGAAATTCAATTGTATCATTTTGTAACTCTTGCGAGACACTACATCATATTATGAGCAGCCAGAGCCATCGCAAAATGTCCGGTACCCGCTTACCAAATAAACCGCGATCGGATGCAGTAGAATTAACAGGTTAGTTAATAATTTGTTGTACATGCCAAATATAATAACTTCGGCTTTCGCCTGATTGTAGAATTGTTTTCGGCTCAAATGGCACAATTATGTCTTAATGAAGACTACTCGGACGTGACTTTCATAGTAGAAAATCAGCGTTTGCCAGCCCATAGAGTTATGTTGGCGGCACGCAGTGAATATTTTCGAGCCCTACTTTATGGCGGGCTCTCGGAGTCAACACAGAAAGATATACATCTTAAAGTGCCCGTAGAAGCTTTTAAAGCGCTGCTGAGATATATTTACTCGGGCCATTTGTCCCTTTCACAAATGGATGAAGACAATATTTTAGATACCTTAGGCTTAGCAAATCAGTACGGTTTGACAGAGCTAGAACTGGCCATCTCAGACTACTTAGTACAGTATTTAGCATTAAATAATGCTTGCGCCATACTAGATGCAGCCCGTTTATACAACCTCGAAAAGTTAACCAAAGTGTGTCTAACATTTATGGATCGTAACGCTGCTGATATTTTACAACACGAAACATTTAAGAATTTGTCAAAGGTAAGTCTGGTCGAAGATAGAATCGTTTTGTTATCTGGAAACATATGATACTTACATCACTTGCGTCTAATGCTTGAGCAAGACTTTTTTGGGCCGAAGCTGTGTTGTTTTCGACGTATTTTTTTATCGTCGAAATATGCTGATTTCTTATTCTGTCTCTTAGGCGGCTAAAGTTTATATCAAAGTTTTCCCATTTAGAATATCTGATCTATAAAGCGATTTCAACGTCCGATTTCACTATTCTCACAATGTATTCGAAACTATATAACAAAGCCAATGAGTTTCCTTCGATTTATATCCACTTGTTTTTCAATCAAGCGATATGAATGTGATTATATCCCTGCGATTATATGCGATTATAGCAGTAACAAAAAGTGTTCTGATGACAAACCGGTCCCCTTCTGGTTTTGCATTTTCGCTTTTACCATACAGAAGTAGGCTTAGCGACTTTATAAAGCTCGACGTGCCATTCATAGCTAATTTTGGTCCCAAAGTTAGGAGACTAAAATTTGACACATATATATATTCTCATCCTTCAGCTTACAGTTCAGTTTCTGCTTCCGAATAAGGATTAAAAGACGAAAAGAAAATTAAAATGAACACAAAATACTCTGAAAAACTGCAGCAGATGTAGATTTAAAAAGTTACAATTCAATACTTATTTTAGCTGAGAGATTTACAAATAAAATATGTGGATGTTAGAGATTGAAAGGTATAGAAGGTATGAAATGATAAAGCGTGAAGACAGATACAACTTTTGTTGTTTTTCCTTTGATATGTTAAATTGCATTACTATTTTTGGTTTCAGGAATCACTTGAGGAAATTTTGCGACGCGACTCTTTCTTCGCTCCGGAAGTGCAGATTTTCCTAGCTGTCTGGGTGTGGGGCAAGCTTAACCGAAATGTAGACCTTCAGGTAAGTTTTCATAATTCGTGCAATCGCTAATTCTTTATATCCGCTCTGTGTAATTGTATAGTCGGTAGTCTCGTATGTACGTTTGCCGCTTATGAATCTTGATCATTTATTACAAGTCGTCCGTCCTTCGGGCATCCTCGATCCCAACAAATTACTAGATGCCATTGAAGAACAGAGCACTTCAAAATATTTAAAATATCGAGCTGCCTTGTGGCCCAAGGAAAATGTCGCCACTGCAAAATTCGCTTCACGTACTATACATGGTGAATGTCCTACGCAACTTTTAAACGGCGATATTACTTCGTATGATATGGAAAAGGGCTACACCCGCCACTGCATATCAGATGCTAATGATAGCGGCATTGTGGTGGAATTGGGCACAATTTGTTTGATAAATCACATTAAAATTTTGCTCTGGGATCGTGATAACCGTGCTTATTCCTATTTTATCGAGGTGTCGGCAAATCAAATTCAATGGGATCGTGTTATTGATTATTCTCAATATCATTGCCGTTCGTGGCAATACTTATATTTTCAAGCCAGACCAGTTCGCTACATCAAATTAGTGGGCACACATAATACGGTTAATAAAGTAGGTAGTGATTTATAAAATGAATTGAAAAGATTTGAAACCTGTGATTTGTTCAGGTGTTCCATGTTGTATCGCTGGAAGCCATGCATATTATGAACATACCTCGTGTAGTTGAAGGTATTGTAGCGCCAACGGGTAACGTAGCCACGATAGAAATGGGTGCAGTCGTTGTAGACGGTGTCAGTCGTACACGCAACGCTTTATTGAACGGCAACTATGTTGATTACGACTGGGATTCTGGTTACACTTGTCATCAGTTAGGCAGTGGAGAGATTTTGGTGCGCTTAGGTAAAAAGATTATTTTGTCTCTTTTTTGCGACAGAGCGAATAAATACGACACACTTTTGTATACCTTTAGCACAACCTTATTATGTAGGGTCGATGAGATTATTACTCTGGGATTGTGATGATCGCACATACAGTTTTTACATAGAAACTTCTACAAATCAAAAAGATTGGACTATGGTTATAGATAAACGCGACGAACAGGCAAGATCTTGGCAAAATTTCACTTTCACCGCCAGGCCAGTTGTCTTCATAAGAATTGTGGGAACGCGAAATACAGCAAATGAGGTGAATTAAATAGCGTTGGATACATATATTTGACAATAATGTAATTGCTTTTTGCTTAACAGATCTTTCACTGTGTTCACTTGGAATGTCCATCGGAGGATCCGAATTCCTTGTTAATAGAAAATGAGAAACAACGACTCGCTGAAGATAAAAAACAACTCAAACTAAACGATACTGAACCGAGTACAAGCAGAGAAATTAGCAACAACATAAATAGTTCACGACATAGCGGTGAAGAACGTGAAAAATCTATCGTTGAAGAAGATGTACTCGTCCAATTTGATAACAATTCAATGGATGAACAATAAGCTAAGAAATGCAAAAGAGAGTATAAATAATCCACAACTGCATGTATCATTATGATGAGTAGACCAAGATGAGCAACCAAATGTTTAAATATGCTGCACACAAAATCATTACCTAGTCGTTGTTATAACTGATGTTTAAAACGTATTTGTATGAACTGTTATAATAGAAAATTATATTTGAAATAATATTATCGGAGTAATATGAAATACTTAATATTGCCTGCTTCTGAAGCCACTCTATTTGGTTATAGTTATGTAATTTAGTATAGTACGAGTAGATTTTCGATTACCATTACTTT
>KK502401.1:1151340-1189257 GCA_000688735.1 Glossina austeni
TAAATACTGTTTTGAAATTTTGCAGAGCATTAGTCCAGCTATGGTCGAAACTGAAATGGTGGGCGAACATCTAAAACGCTTGGCAAAAGATTGCATTCTAAGTCCTCATGATATTTCGAACGCTATATTGTATGCCTTGTCAACGCCACCTCATGTTCAGATACATGATATGATCATAAAATCCGTAGGAGATTTGTTTTAATTATGTACTAAAAAGTTTAACAAATTGTAAAAAGTTATTATCAATTCATATAAACGTTATTATTCTATCTGTCGAAAATATAGTTTCCGTGTACAAGGAAACATTAATTGAAGAAAGTGTCGTGACGTCGAATGTTGCTCAACAGCTTTGTTGTTACAGCTTCATGCAATATATCAAACGTGATAGAGTATAATAAACCGCGTCTTAAGCAATTCGTGTTTTCACATAAAATGTAAAAGAATCAAATATAGTTTTCATGACCAGGCTATTGCTGTCTATCTTTAAATTTGAATTTCTATTAGTCAATGAATAGTGGATTTTGATAGTATCGATAATGAAGTTAATGTGGCATTTAAAGTTTAGCTTGGCCATCAATGTTACGCCTTAATACTTGACTTAAATGCTCCAAGGTATGTCGTTATCATCAGATCCTAAGATATATTGAGGAATGAAACGCGATTTACGTTTGCGAAGAAACGAGATTGCTTGGGCTTTCAGGTCCGTTAAGTAAAATTTTGTAATGTAGTGCGCGTGAATTGTTCACGGTGTCAACATCTCGGACCCACAAATAACCGAACTAAGAATCGCAGTGTCATCAGCACAAATGGATCATAGCGTTGTGGAATATATGCAATGAAAATATTGCCTAAGTAGGTGGAAGCCGCGATCATTGACGAAAACCCGGATGGATTACAATGCAACTGAGAACTGAACGGGCAGAAATAGCTATTAAAGTCTCTGCCCTTCAAAAGCCTTGTGTGACTTTAACAATTTCAATTCACGAAGCATTTCAAGGATGAGTTAGTCGATCGTGACAAATCGCACGTAAAACTTTTCCAGTAGGTTTTCCAGACTTAAAGTTTGATTTAACAGAATCATAAATTCTGGCCCTTGGCTGTATAGTGCTATGTTCATAGAGTTGGGAGGGAAGGGAATCATAATCGCCACTCGATAAAATAAGCTTTTCATCAATAATCTATTCGTATATTTTAGTAACTGTCCAAAGCAAGCTTAACGGTCTGCATGATGAGGGTCAGCTTTGAGTGCTATTTTGCTTAACGCTTACCTTTAAAGATTTCCATATTCGCGTGAAAAGTTTTTCATCAAATGTAAAAAAAAATAGACATTTTTCGATCTGATAAACTTTAGGTAATATACTTTTTCAGATCGTGATATAGTTAACATTTTTTTTAATACCATTTGCAGTATCGGGTATAAACATCGATGGCATTATTATAAACCGTCAAAGTTAATGGACATTAATTGTTTTATAATGTGTTGCTTTCTAATGCATTTTTTTTTTTTTTTTGCATGGACAATAAGTGCTGGCGGTTAAAGTATATAAACGAAGTTAGTAGTATGAAGCATTCAGTGTTAATTGAAAAAATGGTTAATATGGAACGTTGGCTTAATAAGGTGGCCGTTGTGACCGGTGCTAGTTCGGGTATTGGAGCAGCTACAGCCAAAAATTTAATAAAAGCCGGATTTCAAGTGATAGGTTTGGCAAGGGGTATAGAGCGCTTGAATGAATTGAAATCGCAGTTGCCATTTGATGAACGTCAGCAATTGACCGTCAGTCACTGTGATGTCAGTTGTACAGAATCAGTGGACAAAGCATTTAATGAAATTCTTGAAAAATTTGGCGGCATTGATGTGTTGATTAATAACGCTGGCTGTGTAATTGGGGGGCAGTTATGTACTATGGACATCGAAGATCTGGAAAAAGTTCTACAAACCAATATAATGGGTGTGGTTCGTTGTACTCAAATCGCTTTCAAGTCCATGAGAGAACGTGACGTGAATGGTCACATTATTATAATGAATAGTGTCGTTGGTCATAAGGTATTAACTTCTCTCCCCAACCTCCCAGTCTCAAATATATATACACCGTCAAAATATGCATTGACAGCGATGTCAGATATTTATAGACAAGAATTTGCTGCCTTTAAAACCAAAATTAAAATAACAGTAAGCGAAAGATTCCAATTTATTTTATCGAGATATTTATTTATAGTGTTTTGTATAAACTTTTAGAGTATTAGTCCGGGTTTAGTGGATACGGAGATGATACATGAAAAAGTTAGGCAAAGGCATGGTAAATGCATGTTAGATCCTCACGATGTTGCTCATGCTATATTATATGCTCTGTCAACGCCAGTGGATGTACAAGTTCATGAACTTATTATTAGGCCTTTGGGAGAAATATTTTGAAACAAATTAGAGTAAATGTATGTGACGCAATTATTTAACAATAATTAGTTTGACATTTAAATGAAAATAAATAATGCTTGCAAAGAGAGAGAGAGAGAGACAATTTTGTTAAATAATTTACAGTTAGGACTTTAAAAAGTAATGTCTGAAATTTGATTCCATCAACTTTTGTAATATAAATACATCTTTAAGTACTTATTGTCGAGAAAGAGAGAGGAGGACACGTAGTCTCTTATGAAAGTCGTGATGATTATTAGATGTTGCTGGTCTTGTACTCATTTTGTCACAATGTTTGCAACGCCCGAAAGGAAGCTTCAGCGATCATGTAAAGCATATATATATATATATGTGTCCTTATCCAGATTAAAATTCTCAATCGATACAGGCATGTCTGTCCATCTGTCCGAGGTAGTTGTTGTTGTAGCAAAAATAAAGATATCATCTTCAAATTTGGTAGAAACATTGGAAGTTTTTTCATGGGGTTTGGTATTGAAATTGGGTCAATTTGATCAAATTGGGGCACGCGCATAGTCAAGTGTAAGCTGAACGCATCTCTGCTCTTCTAAGCAAAAATTTGGTCATAACCTCACAAAGTCGTAGGAGCCTCGAGATTGACGCAAAAAAAACCTTGTAAGACGGTGAACGGTTTTGCTTCTTACTTACCCGAACATGAGTAAGTGAGTTTATATATTTATGGACAACATGCATAAAAGTGTGTATATATCGTTTCATGCAGATTTTTCCAGAAGTTTCGTGTGTCGAAAGCGTCTTCTGAATACATTTTAGGGAAAATTGATGCAAGTGATAGTTTAAGGAGGACCTGCATGCTTTCGGCGATCCCTTTGGCATATACTTTGCATTTGTTGTGGCCTGGACGGTAGCAATGACTGGCAGGTAACGATTTTTACTTAAGTGCTGTACAGAGTACTCTTCCTGTTATTGCCTTAGAAATAATACAAGAAATGAAAGAAAAACTTTCCCCGGAATAAATTCGGTTTCAGGACTTAACTTCTGCAGCTCCTGCAACTTATTTTGACGACACTGTCGACTTCTCGCTAGAAACCTCCCAATTGAGGCAAATAGGTGAGGAAATAGCAACCGACATATCGCCTGCACTTTCAATTTGAATTGTATTCAAACAAGGATATAGGGAATATATCTGCTTTAAGATGTGTTTTATATTAATTCAAAAGTTGGGTTTTACTTTGATTTTTAGAAGCTGATAAAAAAGAACAAATGCCATTTTAAAACACCAAACGTTCCTTTCATACAATAGGACAGAAGAATAATATAAAATAAACATAAAAAGATGTCAAATTCAATGTTTTATTGTGTGCGCCAAAGTTAGTATGTAAGTGTCCGCCAAAACCCGTTGGCCTCGCTCTAAATATGACATTCGACGACAATTCTCTCTTCGTCCGCAGTCAGCCTGATCCGCTCGCTTGGCCCTTCTCCGTTCTTTTGTAGGCACAATCTGTTCACACTCAATTTTCTCTTTGCTTTGCATTTGTGGTCCGCCCAGGCATATACACATTTCCAGTAATAAAAGAAATCCAACCGTAAGGTTAGTATAACATTTGTAAACTTACTTTGTTTTGCTTACAACGATTCATTCAAATTTTTTCGTAATTCGATGGCAGATAAAGTGGGTGAACATCTTATGTCCCCGAATCGGAAAGCAATATAACTCGTTACTTACAACTTTTTCGCATTTTTTTGTTGTTGTTTTGTTGAAAACGCTTTATATTTCATTTCGTTTTGTTAAGAATTTTATATAATTTCGATTTGATTTACGTCTATAGGATTTTGTTGTCAATTGTATCATGTTGTTTGGTTGTTTGTAAACAAATAAATGCTCCCAAATTTGCTCTGTCATCGCTAGTTCATGTAAAGCCTGCATCTTTATTACGAACTGGATCGAAAGTTCTCTCATCACTAGACACATCAGATATGTCTAGTGCGACGATCCGATTTGATTCCTACGCACTGAACATTCTATAACTAAATGTAATAATACGAATAACGGAATGCTGTGTTCAAGTTGACGTACGACGATATAAAGGAAAAAGTAATTAACAAATTCGGGTGTTCCCCATAGTAGACCAATCATTCACTAACACTTATCCGGGCATTAGCCGACCGACATCTGATCACGGTATTCCCCCAACTATTCACTAACACTTATGTGGGCATTAGCCGACCGACATCTGACCAATCATTCGCTAACACTTATGTGGGCATTAGCCGACCGACATCTGACCACGGCATTCCCCCAACTATTCACTAACACTTATGCGGGCATTAGCCGACCGACATCTGATCACAGTATTCCCCCAATCATTCACTAATACTAATGTGGGCATTAGCCGACCGATGTCTGACCACGGTATTCCCCCAACTATTCACTAACACTTATGTGGGCATTAGTCGACCGATATCTGATCACTGTATTCCCCCCATTGTATTTTGCTGCTGCACATATAAATTCCCGTAAGACTTTGTCAAAATACAAATTAAAAAAAAATTTTTTTTGGGATTCGTCTTACAACAAATAAATTCGTGTAAAAAAGTGTATATTTCGTTATTAATGAACAGTGTTATTTCAAAATCGGGTAAAAAAAGATCGTGCAAAAAAAGTGCTCTTTATCCATAGATTTGTTTTAGCTTATTAGCGAATCATCCCGGAATCAACAATATATATATCAATTTTTTCATATATATAAAATTATTATATTTAGCTAAAGCCAAGGCACACAAGTATACATACATACAAACACTTTTGTATAACACTTGACTTTCTTATCATTATTGCCCAAGCCAAGCAAAAAAATATGTTTTTAGCAATCAAATAAAAAAATAAAAATTATCACACAATTAGGAAAAATAGGACACAATTTAACTTAGAACAGAAGTCTAATTGTAACCTTCGCGTGGATCTCTTTCCTTTATGTAATAGATTTAGTCTTTAAAGCATACAGAAATTTGCATGAAAATTTTTTATAAATTTAGTTTATGTCTGCCGTTAAAAGCTAAACGGCCGTAAAATTTTATTGAGCTTCCAAGTAAAGCACGATATCATTTCAAGAGTTTACGTTGACAATTGACAATAAACCGTTGAACAGAAAATACGTACTCATTAAACTATGCACATAAATGACTTTTTTATATGAAAGCAAACAAAATGGATAATAATTGCTTAGAGCTTTAAGATGCTTCGAATAAGTGGAACATAATATTGTAAAGTATATTTTGCTTTATCTTCTTGCCTGTTAAAGATCAGAAAGGTACATAAGACTTCATGAACTCTGTTCCCTTACCTAAGGTCCTAAGCGTATAGACATATGTTAGATTAATAAAATCAATACTGTATCCATCCATAGAAACTTATTTGCAGCAACAAATAATTACTTAAAGAGTTTTGAAGGGGAATTAAGCAAAACGCCGTAAAGTATATAACGCTTTCTTTTTTTGAACGTATGGTTAATATTATGAAATTATTGGTGATTCGAAAAGGCTATGAAATAAATCGACCGCGATACACTTTTTCACCCTTTCACCCTTTACATCCATCCAGTTGTTAGATATTGTTTAGATATTCACTTAACGACTTAATCCACTTAGTATGAGACACAGACAAAGAAAATGAAATTTTTTACAATTTCTCTTAGGAAAAAAGAAAAGTTTTTATTTTTGTTTCGAATGTTAATCCTTTAGATCAGAAGTGCGTATTGGCCAAGTAGAATGAGCAGACTAATCTTGCTTGGCGAGAGAGCTATTTAATGTACTATCGAGGTCAATGAGGAATTACTCTACAAGCTTTACGGCCTAACATAAAATTATATTATCCATAATATAATAAATAAAAAATTAGATGCACGAGCACTTACTCGGGCGCTTGCCAAGCACTAATTAAACCGCAATGTGTGTGCGGACGGACGTTTTCAAAAAAAAAAAAAAAAAAAAAAGGAATAACAAAAAGAAAACAGTTGTATCGGCAAATCTCTCATATTCATCGCTATTAACCGATACATAAATAATATGAAACTTCGTTATTGCTTTGAGAAATATTTGCAAAAAATTTTTCCCCTAGTACCAGGCGTAAGAGATAGAATATGTTCTCTTACTCCTTGTAAGCAGGTCACATCCACTTGAGAAATTGAAATATGTTAGGCTTGGGCAAATTGATGTCTCATTTTTGCAATCGTAGACTTTGTAACAACCACCAGACAGAATGTGGAGTTGCTTGGACACATAACTATCTACAACTGTCCTACGATAGGTATGATTTTGGTTTTATTTTACTTTTACATTTAATTGCAAAATTTCTTACTTAATTTCCTTGCAGTGGTAAGGAAATGAATGCCAACGAATTAAATCTGATCTGATCAGGTATAAGTTCAACGAACAATATACATCTCATCTAATTCAATATATGCAAAATTTATAAATATTTATGTGCAAATTTCGTTTAGATACATACAGACATACAGAGAAGCATCAAAGATATTTTCAAAATGAGATTTTCTTTTTCACCTTTGAAGCTTAAAATCAGTTAGAAACTCTACATGATATGACATTCAATGATGTTATTTTCTTCTCATAACAACCGTCAAGAGACAACATTGATATCAAGTTAAGACTTTAGTTATAATGCTTATGCATTAGCATGCTTAAGAGCGCATACATATCAATTTTTATATATAAAATGGATTCAACATTTTCTCTCAATTTTTTTTCTTTTTCTATATGGTTATGTACGTGTGTGTATATTGTAATATACATTGAATATTAAGTCGAATGATTATGAACTTAATTTTTGTTCATTTTATTTGATGCCCACATGCTATAAAAAGATATGACGTATATACGTCATACATATATATATATACATACATACATATATTTTAGTTAACTTGTAATCATTAACTGTGCACATACTACGCAAGCATATGTACGGACGTATACGGCAGTATATACTTGAACGATTATGTTATTATAATATGTGCACAAATATAAAAACACGCACACGCATACGGGATAGAGAGGCACAATTATTTATATTTTAAGACAGAATGAGTTGTTATCTATTAATTTCCGGCAGAATATTATTATTTGTAACTAGAAGGGTTATAAGTGGTAGCAACCCACTAAGCATGCGAACAAGGCCACAGCATAAATCCAATAATCTTATGAACACAAGAAGAATTTCATCAATTTAGTTGAATAGCTTTATTTTATCATATTTTCTTGCATTCAATGCAAAACAAACGATTATATAAGTAAGTGTTTGTTCATGTGTGTAAACCATAATGAACTTGATATCTTATACTTATATATATATATATATATATCTATATATATATATATATATATATATATATAAGTGCATATGTCGGGTTTGACGATGTGAAAAGTTTTTATTGCTGATAAAAATTTCACCAAATAGTTAACGTTATTGAAATCTTAAAATAGTTTCATTGAATATATAAAATGCTGTAACGAGAGTCTCGATATAAAATACTTTCAAAATATTTCCCTCTTAACAATTCTCTATAAATTTTACAACTTTCTAAGGTATAATACATGAAAAGTGCAATAAGAACAAAAGTAGTATTTATACAGTAATGCTTTAAAAGAGGAAAAACCTTCAATCCATCCGATCAAAGTTCGTCTGTTTATTCAATTTTCTTACCTACTAATGATGTACGAAAATTTTGGATTAATTAACGTTCCAGTAACACAATACCAACGTAAATGATTCCTTAAGAGAAATCAACTTTGATCTACTCCTTCTTAAGATTATTCTTGTAACGTGAAAACTAAAACAACAAGTAAGTAACAAGTATTCAGTTCGCAAAGCGAACTTCAGCTCACATACTTACACATTTTCGGGTAAAGAAAGAAGATTTGAAGCGTCCGGTAGATTCGATTTCCGTCTTACAAGGTTTGTCTTCCGTCAATCTCGATGCTCTTCTTGTGCCAATCAGCAAAAACCTCGAAACTCGAAAATGAAACCTACCCATCGTCATACATAATTAGTTGTTGTAAGATTGTTATGAACTTATGAAAATCACAAAATAAGACATAAGTAAACAAGTGAGAAAATTATATTCGGTCATGACCGAAACTTTTATATCCCTCACCGTGATCCTGAAAAAAAGCAAAAAAACTAAATTTTTATACACTATGTTGGATGGGCGTGGCTGATTTTTTTCTATTTTCAGAATAGAAATGAAAATTTATATCGTCTATGGGCTGTATTTTATGAACAACAAGCAAAAAACACGGAAAATAAAGATGTTCACAGTTTTTGTAACGCAGACGTGGGGGCGTTGTAGGCGTGTTCTGCAATAAGTTAGGATCATTTTTAAAATGTTTAGCGAGTTTTTAGGCAGTATCTTCATTTTTGTGAAGAATGTTTACCACAGATACTACACAGTTATGCAGGCGGCTAAATGGACAGATGCACAGACGGACCTGCTTAGGTGCATTCTAAATACAAAACTCGCCAAGAACTTATATACTTTATGAGGTTTTTGAATCTTGCTTCTGTGGCTCTTAAAACTGTTCAAAAATAATTATAAAATTAAATAAAATTAAGTAGGCCGGGCCGATTTTTCCATTTTTGTGGCGGTACTACAACACCGCCCGTAGAATATGCGTTCAAATACTTGCAGGTTTATTTACTGTAGTTTATGAGTAATGAGAAAAATCCAATTTTTGATTCCTTTTGAAAAACAGAGGTACCTCCACTTTAAGTATTACTGTAGGCGTATATTTTGATCGATTTAGTCCATTTCCAATATCAGCGTTCGTGTAATAAACTTTCACGGTTTCTACTAACTTTGAGTTTAATAGCTTAATTTTTGCGGTCACTTTTCTTTTATATTTTCCTTCAAGTTTTGCAAATTTTACACCGTTGCACTATACTTCGTTTTTACAATAAAAGTGCGCAGTGCTGTGCTGCCATGTCTTTTTAAGGCTCCACAATTACCCTTAAACGTCAAAATACTAAAAAAAGCACAAAAAGGTGACAAGACGGTTTTTACAATGGTTTGACAGAATAATCTGGTTATTGACCTATCATTGGTTGTGCTGAAAATGAGAAGATAAACCCGATAAAAAGAAACGAGCATCGTATATAGTCATTATTAATACGTAAATCTTACTAAACAGTTTAACTTAGCGATGTTGTTGCTCCGCACCTCTGCTGACAGCTCTTATGCACCTACGTTTTCAGAGACTTGACTAAGTTCCAATGTCTGTTAGCAAACAACTTTAGTAAAATTTTAAAATCGACTGTTAAGCTGACTGAAAAGACAGACGATTATGTAATTTGATCTATTTAACCTTCGGAAGACAGTGTTAAGGCTGAATGCAGTTCTCAAACACTTTTGTGTATCCGATTGAGATGAAATTTCGTATTTTTGGTGTACAAAGAGAATATCGTGTAGGGCAGTAAATATTTCTGTATGTACCGCGATATTACGGATTATTTTTTTTCTTACTAATCCTCATGATATGAGTATCAAATGAAAGAGATTCGAGTGTAGAATGCGGTAGACTGCGGTACGTATATAATTCAAGTTTTCATACGGATTATGGCGGCTTAACTTTTTTTCCACAATCTGCTCAAGATCGATATCAAATAAAAGAGCTTGGAGAGAAACCGACAAACTAACTGCCCTGTTAATCCCTTTCTCCTTATAATAAACTAAATGGGAAGAGGCCCTGAAAACCTAACAATAATCGTCATAATATGAGACATAATATGAGAAAAGAGATAAGTTGAAGAGTGAATATGCGAAAAGAGTTGAGTGAGTTGAAATAAGTTGAAGACTGTCACATATAAGAAAATTATACAAATTAGAGAAAACAAAATTTTTAAATAAGCATTCATTTTAATGAATCAAAAAGTGATTGTGTGATAATATAGAAAAAGGAAAAATACAATCAGTAAAAGCAGTATAATGGGCCGCGGCCCCAAGCTAAACCAAGCCTAAACCACTCCACTGTTGCTTCATATTAATCAATTTTCACTAAGAGGCATTACATGGCACATGATCGAAAACTGGTTCGACCCGAACTATTTTCTAACGCGTTCGTCCTTGGGCTAAAAAAGTCTGTGTACCAAATCTTTATTCAAAATATGCCAGAAATTTGCGAGCTGTACGTTGAGCATAAGAAAACAAAATGGACAGACAGACAAGCTTAGATCGATGCAGAAAGTGATGGTTTCATCTCAAACTCTTGCACTTGTTGCATACATCCGCATAAGCTTAATGTGTCCTTGTACCACAAGTGACATGGTGTATAAAGACAAAGAAAAAGAAGTAAAATTTACACCTTAACTGCCGCGATATTCAGAGTCAACCGCGTGACATCGATTGTTAAATGATGCTATATGACTATTCCGTCAAGCAAATGCAAGTGCCAGATGTATGCATATATAGGGCTTCAAACATTGAAACTTACTGGATATGCGACTGTATCCAAACTTATTCCTTATTAACAGCTTGGCCCTGCGGGAGGAGTTCGTAGTGCACAACAACACGATAATCAAAGATTATCAGCCTGATTGTTGACTTTGGCGGAGTTTTTTCGGTCTTTGTTCACTTTTTGCATAATATTCGCTCCATTGCTGGCCCTTCCTTATTAACAGCTTGGCCCTGCGGGAGGAGTTCGTAGTGCACAACATCACGATAATCAAAGATTATCAGCCTGATTGTTCGCTTTGGCGGACTTTTTTCGGTCTTTGTCCACTTTTTGCATAATATTCGCTCCATTGCTGGCCCTTCCTTATTAACAGCTTGGCCCGGCGGGAGGAGTTCGTAGTGTACAACATTACGATAATCAAAGATTATCAGCCTGATTGTTGACTTTGGCGGACTTTTTTCGGTCTTTCTCCACTTTTTGCATAATATTCGCCGCGTTGCTCGCCCTTCCTTATTAACAGCTTGGCCCGGCGGGAGGAGTTCGTAGTGCACAACATCACGATAATCAAAGATTATCAGCCTGATTGTTGACTTTGGCGGAGTTTTTTCGGTCTTTGTCCACTTTTTGCATAATATTCGCCCCATTGCTCGCCTGTTTCCGGGTTGTATGCGTAGATCCAAGTTTCATCTCCCGTAATAATGTGCTTCATGATCGATTGGTAGTCAGATATTACCTCCTCACGCACATTGTGAAAATCAGAAAACATAATGTGAAATTTGCTATAGATGTCCGTCACAGTGTCAGCAATATAGAGAAAGAATTGTTCCAGCGCAATCTAACTGGACTATTGCTCCTACTTTTCGGTCACGCTATTATGCGTATATTAGCATTCCTTCTCCGGCATGCGGAAGTGATAATTTATGTTCATATACTCCTATATGGATCAATGAATGTTATCTGTGTGTACTGTTAAACTCGCCGCAGATTATGCAAAGCACAATAATTCGTAGAGTTCGCGGAATGCTTTTAGTAAAACACTTTCTCTAATTAGGTGTCTGTGACACCTAATGTTGCTGTTGAAAATTGCAAAACCAGGTTATCGGTAACTTATAAAAGCGTATGCATATAGGTGCCGGTGTAAGCCTCGGTGCAAATATTCATCAAATAATCATATATGTAAAATTTATTTAAGGTCTTCATGCATGCAGCATGCATACGTATGTATATGCATTTAGAAGTATATGGCACAAGATGCGCCACAAGCCAAATATAAAAGTTTCTTACTTATTTTCATTGTTTTCATTCATTCGTTTCATTTTTCGCATTTTTATTTATTTCGCTTCGATTCAATTCAATCATTGGCATGTGGGACGTTATTTAAAATTCTTGTCAAATGTGGTGCGCAATGCATTTCCAAATTTTTCACTTGATTGCTTTCTCTTTGCATTTTTTTTTACTACATCTCATAACATATGTAGTACTGAAGGGCTTTCGGACTAAATCAATAATCTTTTATAACTCCAGGGTTTTTACGAGTATGCGTTGACAACATGAGAAAAAAAAACTCTCTCTTTTTGGTTAATGTTATGTGAAATATGCAGATAAGTTCGATCAAACGCAAAAAAAAAAAAAAAGATAAAAAAAGAAAAGAAGATAAATATAAAGATAAAGACGAAATCACATGCACACAGCCACACTTATTAGTGTTAAGTTTCTGACAAAAGTAATTTCGATGTACATATATGCAAATATGTATGTTTTCCTTATTCGTACGATAGTACATCGACGAGAAGGAATATTTGTGCTTTTAAAATTATGAGAAAAAAAAAAAAATAAATAAAAGGACAGAACATATGCGGGCGACACTGTAAATAGATTCAACTTGAACTTAAACTTCATAATTGATTCAGCCTTGCTTGTCTGTCCATTCGTCGAGAACGCTTTCAGTTGTTGAATAAAGTTGCAACGTGCAAAAAGTGTTCATGTATTTTTAATTAACCTTGAAATTAAAGCCACTAATTACTGTTAGCTTTAATCTCTACTCTCGAGAAAATTATATTCGCTTTGCCACTGAATCTTCGATGAAAGGATCATGAAAGTAACATGTGTAAAATTGTGGCCATATGAATGAACTCATAGCTACGATCAAATATGCTCGACCGCATTGAGGTTTGGACCCACCCAATAATTAATGAACACTTTTCTAGAATGTCCGTACCGTACTCTTCTTCAAACATGCTTTAAAGAGTGACCCCACTGTAAATTTTTAAAAATCATATTTTTTTATTATCGCCTTAATAGATGGGCTTTGAACCTTTTATGTTATCTGAAAGGGATTTTTTCTGTTAAATTTGCTTTTGCTAAGAAAGTAAAAGTGTAGGAAAACGTTTTTGTTTTGTTCATTTCAAATTCGGCTGTAAAATTTGACATGCTCTTGCTGTGTCCTTTGTCATTACGTAACACGTAGAATGTAAAGTGTGCGGCAACATAGACTCCTTCGAGCATAAAGCTGTCGAGGAAAGACAAGAGAACATCGTGTTTGAACATCGAGTAGTATTTCCATGGTTGTAGGGGCTAGCAGACCATTGGAAAAAAATGTATGCTACTGCAAGAACATGTCTTAACATATTTCAAAGCTTTAAACACTTTCTTCTCGAAACACGATTTTTTAAAGTTGCCCCAAAAAACAACTCCTTTGATTTTTATTCTTTTCAGTTGGATTTTTTGCACTACCTTTAAAATAGCATATCGAGGAGCAGCAGGCGGACATTTTTTGCTAAATCAATTTAAACAAAATTTTATTTACTAGGAAAAGATTGATTTTCTTCGCTCACCAATTACATAAAAATCAATATTTCTAAAATCCTCTATAAACTGATCTAGCTATAGGTGGAGGTAACTTAAATCTATTTTTTTTTCATTTTGTCAAAATGTTTGCATTGCTCAGAAGGAAACTTTAGCGACTCCACAGAGTATCAGCATAAAATTATGAATCGATTTAAACATGTCCGTCTGTATAGTGTCCGTCTATAAACATTTTCCTGCCCGCAAAAACAAAGCTATAAAGTTCAAATTTGGTAAAAACCTTGAAAGTTGTTGCACGCAGGTTGGTGTTGGCAATGAGCCAAATCGGTCGAACAGTTGTCCCCGTCTATCCAATGTTATGGTGTATCAAAGTTTAATTTTTTTTTTTTGCAATACTCTTATAACGCGTAGAAGCAATCTTCAAAACCCCCATAAAGAATGTAAGTCCTTGGCCTATACCACCAAAACTGTGAACACCTTTGCATTCTGTGTTTTACGCTAGGTAGTCATAAAGTACAACACACGTACTTTTATGCTGAAAAGAGAAAACGTCAGCCACGCCCATCTAATATTATAGAGTATGAAAATTTCGGTTTTTTTCCCTTTTTTTTTTTAGTCTTTTTAGGATAAGACATTCAGTCACCGCCGAATATAATTTTCTCGCTTGTTTATATTCAAATCTGTAGCATAAACGGCACGGACTTTAGAGTTTAATTAGCAAAAATTTAACTCGTGAGCGTGACTGTAAAAGAATTTATTGATTTAATATTATTTTTGTGCAAGTGTGCTTAACTCGATGAGCAGGGAATAATCTTTCACATGCACCCCTTATATCTTCCTCTTTAGAAGCTCATCCTAGGTATGCATGTTGCTCTACACTATTTATTTTCTTTTTAGGTTCTTGTTCTTATTTATTATGCACGGTAAAGACTTTGTTATGGCTTTGCTTGTTTTTTTTTAAATTTGCTTTTTGTGAATACAAAATCAAACATCTTTTTAATAGTAACGCTATGATATCCACCAGGGAGATGGTAAAGGTATGTTCATTTCATTGTTCCATTTGCGACGTCAATAAGCATGGATCGATCACTTTAATTTACAGGATTAATATATTCTTTCCTAGCGTTACTTTCGGTATCAATTTGTGTCTGCAACTCCTTTAACCATTAAGGAGTTCTAAAAATTTTTACGCTGATCGCTTGAAGGTCAATTCCGTTTAAATACGGGGTTGAGAAATCATGAAGAAGAACGTGTTGTAGGCGTCCCCTTTGAAAAGCTTCGATCCTTTTGAAATTCCTCTGCACGTTTGTAGGCGATATCTTCGCTTTCCCGGATGCCATGCGCAGATAGACTGATGAACGGACGGGCCTAAGGTGCATTCCGAATTTGAAATTGGCCAATAATTTATATATCTTATGGTGTTTGTGAAGATTGCTTCTGTAGTTATGAAAAAAAGGCATATTATGACACACACATTGAATGGACATATGCCGAGTTTGCCCACTTTTTTAGAGGTACTACTAGAGATCGCCTAGAAAATATGCGTTCAAATTTTTGTAAGAGCCCACTTTTTTATTCCCTTGACAAAGCAGAGATACTCTCAGTTTACAAAGCACGGTAGGCGTGTCCTTCGGCCGCTTTAGCTCATTATCATTACCAACCTTCATGCAACCACTTTCAAGGTTTCTGCCAAACTTGAAGTTAAGAGGTTCATTTTTGCGGCCAGGAAAATGTTTACAACAGACATTATACGGACGGACAATCTTAAATCGATTCACAATTTAATGCTGATCACGAATCCTTCCGGGCGTTGCAAACGTTTTGACAAAATGAATATACCTCTCATGCTTCGGTGACGGATATATAAAAAAAAATCTCATTTATACGAAAATTAGTTGTCGGTGGTAACGGTATCCAAGCAGTCACTTGACTTTCTCATTTTGTTTTTGTTAATGAACAATTACAATATTTTGAAGACTAAAGCATATTAAATTTACTGTTCAAGTAAAATGGAACGTTTACAACTTCCCAGTAGGAATTATTTGGCACCTTCCGTATTATAGAATTGCAGTAACTGAATAAAGTAAGAAAGAGATAAATTTTTTTTTTTTTCCAAGGTTTTTGCCCATCTAGGAACTGGATTCTGTGAAGATTTTTTAAAAGAAAGATGATTCGCAGAATTGACATTAAGGATCTGAAAGGTCTTTGACGTTTAAAAGATGATGTGATTCTCTTGCAAAGAGCTCGACTTCATTAATATCTTAAAAATATTAATAAATTTGCCCAAACAGACTAAAGTCTCTTCCAAATTATCTGAATTTGACTGAACATTGAATAATATTTACCGGAAATTTAATATATTTTCAAGTAGTTGAATGGATTTTTACCACTTTGGTTATTGGTTTTTTTTTTTTTTTAAACAAGGAACTGAACCGAGTGTAAAATCAGATAAGTTGCAAATTCAATGTAAATAGCGTTTAAAGAGCACAAAAGCAGATCACTACACTGAGAGCTGCATTAGTTCCTAAACGAGAGCTACCGAAGATATGAGAGGTTTCACATTACAGGGGGCTCGTTGCCCGTATTACTAACCTAACCAAGTTTGCTTTGATTCCTTCAGTTGTTAACAGCCCAGTACATATATGTATGGACTGACAACTAGGAAATAGTTGAAAGTAAAAAAATATTTCCGTCAGGGCTGTATACTAACCTCAACGAGTAATGCTTTTCGAAATAATTTCGAGATGGTTTGTCGAGATGGTTGGATTCATCATATTTGTATCATTGATGATCGTAGATGACACATTTTTCCTACCATCTTTGCATGTGGATTTCTTTCAAAAAAAAAAAAAAAAAAACATTTTCATTCTTGAATTTATGATCGTAATAGTAATAAAAGTAAATAAAAAACTTTCAATTCTTGCGAGAGCCAAGTAATGAAGTTTCTGACTTTCTATGCAAACTTAGTTTTAGTGATTGTATGGTATAATAGATGCAATCTCTTAAATACTTTTATAAAGATTTCATTCAATTTGAGTTCGCAAAACATAGGTCTCCTTAAACTCCAACTCTGTAACTCCAACCGAATTTTTTCAACTGATAGTGATGTGTGGCATCTCTCTATGGTTAGTTAGTAAGGATAAGTAATTTGGTGTAGTTGGATAATAAGGGAGAGTAAACTATTGATTTAAGCGGAAATGTCGCTCGGAAGTGTGCTGGGAATGCAGATGTTTGCTCTCTATTATGCATCCTACAGGATGAACTTGACGCCTCGTTCTATCAGTCTGTAGTTATTTCTCTTCCTTACGGAGATAAAAAAATCAATTATGCCGAAAATATTTTTCTTTACTTTCAGTAGTAGAGTCGATCTTAAGATATGCGAAAGGAAAGGTAAACAAGTCTTGATTGTAACACAACCCAACTTAGAAGTCTTTTAAAGCAGCTGCGGAATGCTAAACATTCAAAGCACTGAAGCTACTGCTTAGGTAACCGACTTGAAATCAATTCAAATAAAGCAAAATTTCTTATTTGAAGAGATAATATAATCATCCCATAAGAGGGTAAACTGAGAGTACGGAAAAATTTAACTAATCTCAATATTATTAAATTAATAAAATCTTTTAGTTATTATTTGTAGACATACACATATACAAGAGTTAAGCATTGAGCATTACCTACTTGACATAACGTATTTGTTAAGCTTTCAATTATTAGATATTTTATTATCGATCAATCATGTTAAGTTTAAGTACGATTGCACTGGTAGTAGTAGTGCTTATGTGAAAGTATGTGAAAGTGTTCGTTTTAATTAAAATCGCAATAAATTATCGTCGTTATCGTCGTTATCGTCGTTATCGTCGTTTCACTGTTACATTCTCTCTTTATTTATATGATAAAGTTTGAAATAATACTTACTTTTACGATCACCACGAATAGTCGATATTATATAATATTTATGTCCTTGCTTACCCTATAAAAATTGCATATTTGTGTTAAGTAATGGTTTTCCATTTTTTTTTTTTTTTTTTTTTTTTTTTTTTTTTTTTTTTTTAAAAATAAAAAATTTTTTTAGTTTTTTTAAAAAAAAAAAAAAAAAAAAAAAACAAAAAACTATTGCATTTTTATAAATAAGAGGAAAATTTCTCTTGACTGGAAAATTTTTTAAGAGAGAAAAATGCGAAAAATATTTAACAATAGCACAGTACACTAGT
This sequence comes from Glossina austeni, assembly GCA_000688735.1. Lineage (NCBI taxonomy): Eukaryota > Metazoa > Arthropoda > Insecta > Diptera > Glossinidae > Glossina > Glossina austeni. The sequence continues at coordinate 1,169,206 of KK502401.1, forward strand.
GTCTTGTTAAAAACATTGTTCTTTATGAACATTCTTTTTACAAGGAAAACGGGAAAATGAGATGCGAAGAACATTTTCGGCTTACTTTGTATGAATTTTTAAGGTTTTCCCATTGAAAGTTTTCGTTTACTTTATGTCTTTTTCTCTTTGTTTTAAACAAAGTTCAAGGATATCATTATCATCATTTCAAATTACTTGCATCGTTGAAAAATATATATTTATGCATAAGTCGAGCAGAAATCTATCCATACAATACCCTACAGCCTGTATTTCCTTATATTGTGTATAAGAATTGTAATTGTAATTGTGTGTCTGCTGTCCAGATATTTTTCAATCAAACCGACAACGGACTCTACGAAGACTGCATTGTTCTGAAATTATATAACAACAACAATAATAATAATAATAATAATAATGAAAATAAATAATTTCTTAAACGATTTTGTAAAGGGAACCCGTCTCGTCAATTTTCATTAGAAAGACGGAGGATTTTAATCAGATAATCCATCACTTAGAGAATTTGCAAATGAGCGCCATTTTTCAAATTGAAGATTTATTACGCACACATACCAGGCACATTTGTTTTACATAATTGCGGTCTTAACGCGTGGCAAAGGAAAAAAGGGGGCAAATTCGCTTTCGATTCGATAGTGTCTCTCGCCTGATGTCCAGTCAATAATAAATGATGTCCCAAAATTTACGCAAGACAGAGTTTTTTGTTTTTATTGGATCATAATGCGCATAGAATAGGATGGATTACCACGGGCTTTGTTGTGAAATTTGGCTGAATTTCGTTAATGCGGCATTGAGTCTCTTCTTTCAATGTACGGTTGGTTGTGGGCTTGTTGGCAAATATCTTTGACCCCATAACAAGAAATCCAGTGGTCTCAATTACCCTCTGACGGAGTTAAATCAATATTTCGATGTGGCCGGCAAACTTTCATTACCTCTGAAATATGGTTCAACAAAAAGAAAACACGCTGCTTACACGTGTAACGCTCCATTTTTACTAACACTGAACTGTCAACTGTCAAATTGTTCTTTCTTCGGTTCTTGCGGTTGCCCACACTTTGCCGCACAGATGGCGGTAAATTCCAACTATACGTAAATTTTAGGCTGCTCTGCGTAAGCAATAAGGGGCATAAAAATTGCGCAAATAACACAACGGAGTCAGTGGCGTAGCTGATGATATTTCGTTAAAATCAGATTTAGGGATTTGGAGAAAGGATTGAAATTTTAAATTTATATTTTGTCCGTTAAGAGTGTCGATATGATAAGCCCCGTCAGGCCCAAGCTTTTTGCTAATCCTAAACATATGGAAAACGCTTGACATTATTTCATATCAAAAGTTTTTGTTCATATAAAGCCGAAAACCTTTAGAAACAAATTCTTAATTAATAACAAGTGCAAGTTACAAGTTTTTGAGGGAAAGAAAAAATTGTAGATCGGGGAATATCTAAAAATATTCAGACTGATGGGAGAGGTGGCTTTACGATTTCAAAAGATTGATTGAATTTAGTATACCAGACGCCATTGTGCGATGGACATAATGAGTTAAACAAGTTTAGCGCAAGTCGACTTTTCAGTACTTGTCACAGTGCTTAAAGGAATACTAGAGCAAGATTGTGACCATCGTTGTCTGGCAAATGTTTACATGATTTAATGTCTTTCTTATAGAATTTCCGTTGGGTTCAATTACACAATGTTTGCAAGGCTGCGAACAAAAAGAATGCTTAAGCAAGAGGAAAAATTTTAGTCAAAAGTTAATGATGCTTTATTAATGAGGCCATGAATTATGTATGTACAGTGCTTTTTATTTAATAGCATTCGCGAAAGAAATCAAAAATTTTTTTTTTGCTTCCTCACACCTGAATATCTCGTGTACTGGCTTTCTTGCTTATTGATATTTAACTGAACAAATCCGATGTGCAATGTGATAGGGATCGGCAAAGCAAAGATTAGCAGCAGTGAATAAATCGTCTTCGCTAAATGAAAAGTACTGCATACGGATTTATGGAATTCAGAAAGTCTTGTAATATAGATATTTCTCGCTTAGTCAGTGTTTGTTGTTTTTATTTGTTTTTAGTTAGTACACCCCCAGAGGATGCTGATATTTTCTACGTGACTTTTAGTTTGCTGGTAAAGTAAAACATTTCAAACATATATAATTAAATTGTAGGCAAACCGACATAAGCAAATACATATGTTTGCAAATCAATGATAAGCGCCTTCCTTATCTTATTGAAGCGTATTTCAGAATTATTTCCTTCTCTTTTTCTCAATTTTGTTTTTGAAATACTTTATGTTTATAGCCCTAAATTATGCATAATAAGCATTATTAGAGATTCTCTGCAAAATTCACTAGAATTCCAAAAAGAGAAAATTGTATTTATTATTGCATCTCGTCTCTTCCATTATCGTGCTTATCATATTTCCTAGATAAGCTTTTGAACGATTCAAACTTTTATTAAAAATTTTGAATGTTAACTTGATTTAGGAAATTTTTATTTTTATTTTTATTTTTATTTTTTTTTTTAAATCTTAACAGTCCATTATAGTGTTTGCAACAGTAGATGATTAAACAGTCAGTGGCCTACGGTCGATTTCAATCGAACTTCTTGTCCTTAATAAAGCGGTGTTAGAAAGTGCAAGGCGATGCCCTTTAGCAGATAGTCGCTATGGTCTATTGACTGCTATATTAGCCCGTTTGGATCTGAAGTCTATATCATCCTTTTGTGATCTACGGGTCATCATTGATAGTAAACTGATATTTAATTTCCAAGGGCGATTGGTGGTTAATAAGGTTAGGTCGGCTGTTAGCCTCATGAAAAGGTAAGCAAAGGGGTTTGATGTACCGTAAGTCAAAAAAAGCATTATACCTATCATTAATTACACCTACGGTCGAATGTGTCTCAGTGGTATCGTCACTAAGCTATAGCTGCTATGTGGAATACTGCTGGAATCTGTCCAGAAAGAGTTTCTCCTTAGATAGGAAATAATACTTCCTCGGCAGGTCTTGCTGCAACTTTTGTGGCTTAGCTTGTTAATGGCGGTTTAGGGTCTTCATTGTTAATGAATGAGATTGACTTCGTTGTCACGTGTAGTGTCTCTAGGGAGTTCTTTTCCTTGCGCTATCACCTATCAAATGCATTCTTCTATGCGCGTTCTCTGCAAACTCTTTAACGAAAATTATCACTTCTTCTTCATTTCATTGGATATGTGAAACGTACGTTACGTAAACAACAACGTTATTGTAAGCCGTTAAGTGTTGATGTTGCTGTTAATTTTCTTCATCTTCTTGTTGCCACTATTGACTTAGGATTAAGTTATAGCTGCTAATAGATAAATAAATAAATAATCTAGTAAGGAAGTGAAACAAATCAACAATGAGTTAAGGTGCATATACCCTCCAAAATCCTGCAATGTGTCCTCTCTTCCATTCAATACGTCTTTAAGATGATATTTCTTATGATTCTGAATGTATGTGAAGTTCAAGAACAAATAATTGATAATCGAAGATGGACAGAAATTGCGATCGGGGCTCTCGCCATTAGACGGAGCTGTGGCGGTCATCCTTCGAAAAGCACAGCTCGCTTAGGTTAAACCCAATCCACTTTTGCAAATATAATCAACTTGTTTAAGGTTCACAAGGTATACCTATTTTAGTAAGAGTACATTAAGTTTGACTGGAATGTATGTAACGCCAAGAATAACATAAGTAGAAGTAAGAAATGTACGACGAAACGTTATAGCCAGACGAGGTCGACTATTAAATAAAGACTAATGGGGTTCAATTATAAGAAAGTCTCATAAATTAGGTCTTCTTGTTACGGAAGGGCTTATGTTTTGTAAGTTCAAATGGCCCGTAGCGTTCAAATTCTTTGGGCTGCGCAGGATGAAAAGTATATTCCTTTCGTCAAAATGTTAGCAACGCTTAGTATTGAACTTCAACAATCCCTCAAACTATATATATATTCGTGATCATTATCAATCTATAACTCAATCTAAACATGTCCGTCCGTTCGGCTGTCCATCTGTCCGTCTGTCAAATTGTGTAGTATGTGCGAAACGTATTCTCCCTTTTGCAAAAAATTTGCAAAAGAGTTTGAAAATAACCCAAATCGGGTAAGTTATACGCCTACAATGCTCACACGTCTATACAACCAAAACCGAGAAGGCTTTTCCTTTTACTCGTTACTCACACGATATAAAATTGCACTTTTATTTTGAAAATAGAAAAATCAGCCGCGCCCATCCAGTATTGTAGAAAAAGAAAATTTAATTCTTTTTTTTCTTTTTTTTTTTTGGGGTCACAGCGATGGGTACAAAAGATTCGGTCACGGCCAAATATAATTTTCTTGTTTGTTTTCTTCTAGTTGAGTATCTCTTTGAAGCGTATAGCGGAGGATGTTCAATTAGATTAGGTTTATGACTAGATGCTATCCATCTATGCATTCTTTGATTATTGCAGAAAAGAAGAAAATTCTTGAAAAATTGTAAACGATTAATATGCAGAAACAGTTTTTCTTTTAATGTTTATTTTATTGACTAAGTGCTGCAATTGTGATGAAGCATGGCTATGTTTTGTATATAAAATGTTTTGTAATGCATTTATCGAAAATCCTTGAAATGAAATGAAGTACTTGGCTGCTGTAACAGTAGTTAAGTAAAAGCATTTTTGAACGTGCAGGTGTATGAAACATACCTTTCGGGCATATTAAATTTTCATTTAAAATCTATCAGAGCGCAATATACGAAATTGCGTCCACAAGATGACGCGACCGTAATACTGATGCAAAACGAAATCCAATTATTTATACAAAGTAATGGCAAAAGATATGCAATATCGTCATAAAGTTCACCGTAGCATGGCAAATAGAATCAAAAATGCCACAGTCAGAATATGTTTGTGAATATGTTAATATTGACGAAAAATATGATGAGTTGATGATATGGTGAAATGGTTCATGCGTAAGTGAATGTCGAATAAATATGGAGAATGTTGTTAAAACAACAACAACAACAACAATAACTACGTTGTAGAGAGGTATTTAAGCAATGCAACTGAGCATATGTAAGCACAATAAACTTCGTTATAAACACTTGATGAAAGTATAACAAAAATCATCTGGAAATAATGCTAAAGAAAGAGTGAAGCGAATTTTAGTTATTTGTTAATAGCAGACATTACAAAGACGCTGAAAACGAATCTTCATTCCTTTAAAGCTTTCTTGAGATTTCGTAGTTTTTTTCAAGAAAAGTTATGCTCGAATTTCAGTGTAATCTTCTCACAAAATCAGTGACAGTAGACAGTAGTATTTCTTCTAATAAGCATTTTACAGGTGGGCGAATGGGTGGGACCGGTCCTATATTGAGGAACTTTACAAGATCTTTGATGGGTAATTTTGAACGTTGCAAGTCGACTGACAGAATCAATATAACGCCATCCTCTAGTGATGTCTATTAAAAAAAAAACTAAATAACTGCTGAGGACTGATGCATGGCTATAAAAAGCAAAAAGCATATGTATGTATGTATGTATGTAAATATATGAATTTTGTTTAATATCATTTTTTGTATACGTAAGCATACCTGTGTTACATAAACATTTTTCTTATTATTAATTCACAAAAATATGGTAATGTTTCATACATAAAACTACTCCTATAATAATATTGTTCATAAAAGTTTCTTATTTTCTATTAAAGATAATATGAGTCATTTCACGCTACTCTTACTTACTTACATTATAATACTCGCGACAAGGTCAAATGTTCAACTGTCTGTTTCTGTGGTTTCAAAGCTTCCCATTCTCTCTTCTCCTTCTCTCACTTTCTCTCTTTTGCTTTACAGTTTGTTTAACAACTAAAAAAAAAAAAAAAAAAAAAAACACACTACGTCCTGATCACATCATCATTCCATGCAAAACCGTCGCGCTATGCTTGGTTATTCTCGCTGCTTTAATCCAATCCCAGTTAGTTGTAATATGCTGTACTCTGTTTTATTGGATAATTTAAAAGCTCTGCAGTTAAATGCGATTTTGCAGGATTTTAATTTGTGGCTTTTAGTGCTCTATATTTGATGTCCGTGTAAACTGATTAAAGTTAATATTATTTTAATAACAACATTTAATGGGAAAATATTACAGATTTTCCTATGCTTCAATTTATGTTTTCATTTAATTGCAAAAATGACTAAAAAAAATGTAAACAAATCATATTATTGAGTTTTCCGTAGAATGGAAGAAAAGCCACATACACATACACATGACATTGGTCAAGTGGAAATAAATTCTAACAAGACATTCGAAAAAAATAAAATAAAAATTGCTCGAAGAGGAGAGAAGAGGTGTAGAGCTAGCGGAGCACAAAACAGAGGCAGCGCTAATCATCAGTCGAAAGTGTCTCGCACATAAGAGTCGTGTGTGTGACATATGAGTCGTGAAAAATACCGTACAGTTATCACCCGCTATCAAATGTTTCGGAGTCACGATAAATCATGAACTCAGCTTTAAGCGGCACGAGGAATACGCGGCGGAGAAAGCAGTTGCCATTCAGATGTTCTTGGCGAGAATTATGCCAAATATTGGAGGGACGAAAACCACCAACATGAAAATAATAGGCACGATGGTAACCTCGGTCATGATGTGCGAAAGTCCAGTTTAAACGGGCGTACTCAACGTTAAGTCAGTATACAGAAGGCATATATGCTTAGTCCGAACAGTGTCGCAATATGTCATCGTTGTAAGTGCACGCGCGATGCTAATCAATATATTGGAAAGGTAAAATTAGGCGCATCTATGAACGGAGCCGCAACAACGACTGTTTTCTTTTCTCTTCTCTAGCAGAAGACGAGCGGCTAGTCTCGATGAGCGTACGGCAAACGGGATGGGGAAGATTGACCTTTGTTGACGACGGTGGACCGAACGGCCACATGGGGAGATAAATTATTATTTCACGTACCTCCTGGGTAATCATGGCTGCTCCCAGAAATACCTACACAGGTTCGGGCATGATATAGAGCAAGATGTACAGCATCCCATACAGCAATAGCTTTGAGTACGATAGTCCCCAAATAAAAGCCCAGTGAGATATCGCAGGAGATGACTGGCAGTGATAAGGCCTACAACATCTTACGCTAATTTTAAAAAAAAAAGTGCTCTAAGAAAGACCGTGCGTAGAAGGACGGTGGCTGGAGTGAGGAGGAAGTTGAGGCCAATAGTGTATTCCACTAAGATCCTACCACATGGAATGCACTAATTGCAACCAGTCTCCGCGAAGTGGTCCCGCGGAAGACTGTGATCGAAGTAGAGCGCATATGCGGGGTTCTTTTAATTCGCAAGAGTCACGGATGACTATTTTTAAAAGATTTCTATTTCCACTAGCATAGCAAAAAAACAAAAAAAAAAGAAGTCTACACGCGCTATAAAGCGAATGCTCATTATTTCACCAAATATATAAAATCCATAAGCTTTTTTGATAGCCATAAGCGGACCTATAACGGATACGCCTGAAATGATTCTAAAGTTCATATTAATTAGAAATCTAAAAATTTCCATGGATCTCTAGTGAAGGTTCCTTGTTGTCAGGGGCAGAATGATTACTTTAACATACCTTCATTTATGTCGATCAAAGTTATTATATGCTAGACAAATTCATTGCATTATGCGATTAATAAAACATATGCATGCGAACAAAAAGTAATAAAAAAAAAAGTAAACACTAACAGAGAGGAAATAGTTGGCCGAAACAATAGCAAATATATTAAATGTAAGATTTATAAAGCATAGAAAAAAAAAATACGCATAACTTTTCTGAAATATATGCTTAATCAAGTTTGGAAACGATGTCTACGATAATAAATTCAATTGCAATCCTTTTATGTTCACCTTCGTCCGTTCAATATTTGCATGCAGGTCTACAAGTTTTCTTCTTATGCGATGAAACTAAAGTTTTTAACTTTAAAATTTCTAAATGCTTTATAGGTTTGTGCACCGCTTTGGTTTAAGAAACTATTATATTTAATATAAAATTCTTGACTTATAAAAAACCTTAGGGTATTTGATAGCTTTTCTCTTACACTTGTTGCAGACAACGAGGTTTAGGTGTATTTTAATATAAGATATTTGTCGCTTAATGTTGTTTACGTACGTTAATCTTTCTATTACTAGTGGATGGCTTCAACTTCATTAGCAAAAGTGTAATAGAAGCGTCTTAAACGTTTTTTTTTTTTCTTAGCTAAAGAATTGATTGCCGGTGAGAAGCGCGAAGTAGATTACAAGGGAATAATTTCTGATTTAAGCCAAAACTTATAGCATAACTTAAGGGCGTGAGAAGAAAATTAGGCTATCACGGCAAAAATGGGGGTTGATGATGGAAATTTTTACATTTGCATATGTAAATGTATGTGTGCTCACCTCGCCAGTCACAATCGTAGAAAACAAACTTACTTTAAGTTCATTATAATAATTTAATAAGCGAATAAGAGAAAGTGAAATTAATGTAAAAAAAAAAAAAATTAATAACATAATTGTAAGAATAATGTTAAATAATTTATTCACAAATAAATATTAATTAATTTTTTTGTTTTTCTAAGTAAAAATTCAATAGTAATTAAAGGATTCTACTCCAATTTGTACTCCAATATAATAACGACTTATGTGATTCGTCTTTCGAAACGCTTCCGTCGATTGCAAATTGCATAAAAATTAACACAAATACAAACACAATGAATTTATTCTTTGTATACACTCATATGTTATTATTACGCCTGAAAATAAATGTCGATATTACTGTTATGTGCATTTCGTTAAGCACGATAGCACGAAATTTCTGCAAACCAATACGGCCTTGAATTCATATTTTCGATTCATATTTCATCAAAGGATCCATTCGAAATTTGAAGGTATTCTCCCAGCACTCTCAAGCTAGGAATAAGCGGTACCAACCGACAAATTCTCTTTATAGCAACTCAATATGATTCAAGGTTTCTCTTCTTATACGCATCACCGAAGGATGAGAGATATATTCATTTTGTCAAAACGTTTGCAACGCCCAGAAGGAAGCATGAGAGGCCCCACAAAGTATATACTTTCGTGATCGGCATCAAATTCTAGATCGGTTTAAGCATGTCAGTCTGTCCGTCTCTCCGTCTGTCCGTCTGTCCATCTGTCCGTCTGTCCATCTGTCCGTCTGTCCATCTGTCCATCTGTCCATATGTCCGTCTATATAATGGTGTTGTAACGATTCTTCTGGCCGCAAAAATGAAGCTGTCGCCGTCAAGTTTGGCAGAAACGGGGGAAGCTCTTGCACGCTGGTTGGTATTGAAAATGGGCTAAATCGCTCGATAGACACGTGCACGGTATTACATAAGCTAAGGACACCTCTGTTTTTGAAGAAAAATAAAAAATTGGTTTTCTGCTCATTACTCGTAAACTGTAGCGGATAAATGTACAAAAATTTGAACGCATATTCTATGGGCGATGCTGTAGTACATGCATGTATAAATGGAACAATTGACCACGCCTACCCAATATGACAGTTTATCAAAAAATTTTTTTATAAGGCGCAGAAACAAGCTTGAAAAACTTTCTAAAGTCTACAGATTCTGGCCAGTTTCAAATTGGAGTGCACCTCAGCATATCCGCTTGTCTGTCTGTGCACCTTGTAGTATTTGTGGTAAACATTCCCTCTCTAAATTGTAGGAGAGGAATACTAAACCATGGTATACTCCACTTCAAATTTTTGTTGCCATGATCTCGCTGATTTGGAATCCGGAAGGGTTTTCTTATCTTTGGCATAGCATTAAGGCCATCTTTCTACGAATATTTTGCTTTTACAAGCCCTAGTGCTGTTATTATTACTTAAGTTCATCGTGTCATTGTTAATCCTTTAATTTGATTTTTCGCTGAAATTCTGCCAATTGTTGTTAATCTTCTCGCCAGTCTCCAGGTGCATCGCGCACCTAACGCGCCGTGATTGCGTACTTGGTTTCCATCTTTTTTTAGAATTGTGTTTCTTGGAAAATCGCCCAGTCTGCATGAAAACTGAAATTATCAAATATGACATTTTCGTGACACTATATAATATTGTTGTATATATTAAAAAAAAAAAAAAAAAAGTAAATAAATAAAATAATGATAATAATATACGTGATGTATATTTAAACCGTTCTTTTCATAAGTCAAATAAATATTATTTGCTTGCTTTTACTAGAATTGTTGAAGTTTAATAAACTCTTCTTATTGTAAGTGCACCGCTTAGTTGCAATCAATTTTTTTATTTTATTCAAAAGTGCTGATCATCGTCACTATTCATCTTTTGATATTTCCACCAGCAGACGAGAACATGGCTATTGAGGCCATTTACGAAAGAAACGCGTTGTTTTGTCGCCTCCGTAAGAATCGAGTCGCCACTTAGACATAAGATAATAAGTCATCGTTTGGACTCTGTCTTAACAAACAATGTGTAGTGAAGTGAATAACACATTAAGGAATGGGCGTCGCCATGTTGAAATATAACCTTTCTATACCTATCACCTATATAACCTATAACCTATATAACCTATAACCTATAACCTATAACTTTTCGTATTTTGAGCTCATATTCACGCATTTTCTCTTAGCGGTCGGTTTATTCTTTATTATTATATAATAGCTTCGTTAGATTGGAGCTGCTCACATTATACACACAATGAAATTATTTCCCTAAAAGGGCGCACTATGGATTTTTGGCTATACAGTTAATGTTTATAGTTCGCTTGGCCTATAGAAAAGCTTTTCGGCATTCGATAATTCATTTGTTTATCTTTCGTCCCTTGATATGATTGAAAGCTTTGTGACAAAGATTGTGGGGAAAGGATAGTCTGGGAGGTGTACGGAGTTATGCCTTTGCCGATGAAGCATTCACTACACCGGCGGTTATACGTCTATCGTAATTAAAGTCTGGTTTATTGGGGATTGAACAACAGCAACTGAGCGCAACGGGTTGATAGTCGCCTTTCTTCTCTACGAGGTTATGTGGTAGTGATGGGCCTGTTTTTTGCAAATCGCTGTAGGCGTATGGGAAGTCATAATGAAAGAACTTTCTTCGAGTTTTTAATAATTGAGATCGCAACGGACGAAAGTATGGACATGCCATAGCCTGCTGATGTTTATCACAAACACTAATACATAGTGGAAAGGATAAACTCCTCTGTGATGTATGAAATGTTTATTTAATATTTTTAAAATACAAAGTCTCCAGTAATTTACCTCATACATGTACCCACATGTGAGTGTCACTAATGATACAAAGCATTATTTCCAAAGCAATATATATATATATATATATATATATAGGAATATGTATATATATATATATACATAAATTGCATTTCCTTTGCATTCATTACAAGTACAGTTTTGTACATACATGTGTTTGTGTGTTGCTTTATTTACGTAACTGTTAGTCATCTCGAACGTAAAAACAAAACCAAAAAACAAGGGAAAAATTAAATTTGTCCACCATGAACGAATGCTTTTACTGATTGGTGTACGTATATGGCCGAACTTTTTTTTTTTTTGCTTGATGTTGTTGATAGCCATTAAATCGTACGAGATCTGTGTTATAAGCCACTATCATCATTTTCTGATGTCCTTCAATTTATTCCCCTTATGGTTTTTCTTTCAATCGTCGGTAAATCTATACGAATTTTGCGTTTGCACGAGTAAAACGAGTCGAACGTACATCTCTTCCAAGAATAGCAATGACAATAAAAATTCTGTAATTATGCTCGAACAGACGGCTTTCACGCAAAACGGATTGAATGGAATTATAGGTAATTGTTAAAAATCTCACACAGAATGGAACTTACAGCAAGTTTAAGTTAAATATTTGATGGAGTCTTCGGCAAAGATATGGAAGATGGCTTATACGAAATGCATACAAATGCATTTATAGGTATTAGAAGGGCTAGATATTTGGAAATCTTCCTTTCGCGAAATAGGTGGCATGTAGAGGCGTCCTATTGAAAGTAAACACCGCTGACATCCACCCCATCAGTTGTAGTCCAGCATCCATTCATTTTAACATTTGAACCAGCAGTGTTTCCGAAAATGTATGGCCCTGTTAGTTCCTCTTGTCATCAAATGTCATCGCAATGATGTTGTAATGTGTGTTGATGGGTCAACAGATTTGATGAAAGTCATACAATGAAGTAAATCTAAGAAAAACCAACGAGTCGTTTAAACGGAGGCAAAATGATGATTAAATTATTAAAACATCATTTTGCTCGCTCGTAGACTATAAACTGAGCTATGAAAGATGCACCCCAGAAACAATTGGAATAGTAAGCGGCGTTCGTTGATAAAATATGTGGAATCTTTAAAACATAACTTAAGTCGAACTCAATCCACAGTAGATGTAAAACTTATAGATCGAACCAATACTTATAAGTGAATATGCGAGAAAGTATTTATTTAAAGTCATTAAACCATTTGAAAAAACAACAGCGGCGTCCCGCGGCCACAAGAATGAGATCTCGTTAAGTGTTACAAGGGGCGGACCTTTGGGAAAATTCAATAAAATGAGAAGATTCGAGCGTCAAGTTGTTGCGACTTTTTGCATAACCCCTTTTGATGGGCTGCCAAATGGCATCAGGACCAACTGGTGTGGAAGTTGCAACAGAGGTGAGATGTTATAGATATTTTTTGTTCATCATGTTTACTAATTGTTAATTTTTCACATTAACGTACGTTGAACACTCAAGACCTCATATAAGACTAAACGGTAAGTATTTCGCATCATACTGGAGATAAATAACGCACGCATACCAGCAATAATAGCAAATGTGGAACGTCTTAACAAGTATTAGAGAAAAGGATAAATGAAAACGGAAATTTTGGGCAAATGCAAGGTGAGTTGGACGGAAGCATTAATGCTTTTGCAAAAATACTTGACGAAGCGCAATAAAATGTTAAAGGAGCAACAAGAAGGAAATTAGCTCGAACGTGAAATGGCGGGGACCACTGCTTTCTTGTCTCACTTTCTGAATCGAATCATGTGCTTTTCGACCACTTCCCACCCAGCGTCCTATTTTGAAAAGTTGTTCTATAAATAACTGTATTAAGCGAAGCGATGAAGGGCATCTTGTGGTAAGTCGTGGCCCACTAGTGCAGTGTTTTTACTTTTTATGATATAAATTTTCATTTTATACACGAAGGCGTGATGTTTATGTGATTTGCTTTCACTTTTTTCCCTTTCTTTTCGAAGTCACTTACGGTGCTGATGGTGGGGCTCAATGGGGTCTATTCAGCATTAATGTTCTTTTTTACTGGAATGTTATGTACAATGCAGCACACATAGATTTTGTAGGCTGCATTTTCCTGTTTATGATTTTCCTTAAAATCGCGTAAATATATCGCAATTATTTTTTTTTTTTTTTAATTTTCTTTAAGCTTCTAACTGGTTACGTAGTAGACTTTACAATAAAAAAACTATTTACGATTTGGTCAAGAGGTCGGCACAAATACGTGATTTGTTTCTGTTCTGAAGTCTCGAAATTATTGATTAGACGCCAGCATAGCAAAAAAGCGTAGCAAGTGACAACAGAAATTTAACATTTCTTTAGGTCGATTATGTGGCGTTTCTGTGATGCGATATTTGTTCGATTTTGTTTTATTAACTGCTTTCGTTATTGAATTAATTTAAATTTACAACTCGGTGTTGAAAAAGTGAAGCGACTTCTTGCCTAAGCTAAAGCAAACTAATAGACTATCGTAGACATTTGAACCGATAGGGATCACAACAATAGCAATAATAAAACAAAGCAACGGCTAAGTGAGAACCACAGCATTAGAAAGTCAACAATTGGGCACCCAATAAAAATCAAAACAAAAACAAAGGCAAATAGCAATAAACATAACAGCGATAATTTTGCTAATAACAATAAATATAATCTGACCGATTCTGGCACTTCTTACAGTTATAGAGATTTTTATTAGTGACAAGTTCTACAGAAACAGAGGCTTTGTTTTCGAAATCAAATCGAGTTCTTTTAGTGAGAGATCTATCGTTCGCAGACTTTGTGAGTCATATGTTTGCAGTGGATTCGAAGGCAATTAGCGACCGACAGGGTTAGCGACCCATGAAAAGGAACACAAGCTACAGATACACATTTCCATAACCTGATTGATTGAAAATGATTTCTTTGTATTGGGGGACGATTTGGCTGCAAAACACATATAAAACCTTTCGTGATGAGTTCACCCATTTAGATAGGGGCTTGGATGTCAAGCCGATAACGCCAACTTATCATGATGTCGCATGTGGATGCATTCCGCTGTCACCTCGAAATCTATATTGCATCGATTCAATTATTTCTTACTCATATGATTTTCTGGATGTAAAATCGCCCAATAAGGCCCAGATAAGGATGTCACCTTTACTGCAATGTTAGGGGCCCAAGAGTTAATTAAGGATATTGGCGGATATGCTATATTCTTCGGGAAGACCAAACACTCCGCTGCGGAGGCGACTATACAGAAATTAGTTATTCCATCCCTGCACCTACAGTGCAGTGTTTAAAGAAGCGAAAGTACGAAACTACCGGAGGAAGATTTTAAAATACCGTTTCTTCTAGTCTTCAAAGGCGATATTGCATCTTTCAAAATTATTGCCCCGATAAGTTCTTTTGATCAAATTATATCTCTACAACTTTAGCCGTAAAGCATTTTTTTATCCGTTAAAATTTTTATATTTGTAGGTAGGGCGGAATCCAGAAAATTGGTCTTAGTCACCTTTCTCTGTACGTCCTTCCACTGTGCCTATATAGGTGGGGTTTGTATGTATTAAAATTAGGATTCATACTTTCCGTGTGTGTATAATACGTTCTTCCATTCCTCTCTTGTGTGCTCTATTGTGTGCAATTTACTTGGACCACATGTCTGTAATCAAAAATTGTCCCAAGCCTATTGACAAATTCCTGGGTAATTTTAATGTGCCCAATATTTTGAGGATTCTTAACGGTTTTTACGGACTTGGAAAGGAGGATTCTTAACGAGCTTTTCATATCCTTTTCATATCTGATGATGTGCAAAGCACTTTTTGTTCTCTTTCATGCATTAAGTCCTTTCTCAGCTCAACTACAACTTTCAATGTGTTTCTCGACTGATACTTTCGTCTCATACGAAGACATTCATCACCCATTGTAGTTGTTTACGCCAAATGTCCCCGTCATTGTCCGAAATTGAATTGTGGTGCATCAAGAAATTAATAATGATTGACATTAATTTTTGAAAATCAGTTACGGTAAACTTTGAAAGTTAATGTGTATCTAGTGTATCACGTAAACTATTGGAATCACTGGAACCGCTTCCATTTTATGGTCAGTAATATCGTCTCTCCGAAGTGTAGCCGCTGTACAACAGATACGTCTTACAAGTTTCCACTTTTATTCTGAAAATAGAGAAAATCAGCTGCGTTCACTCAATACCATATAGAATGTGGAAACTTAGTTGTGATGTGCGAATAAAAGTTTCCCATTAGTTTCTTTTTTAATCGTGAGTCATTTTGTCATATTGTAAGCCTTAGTAATCTTATATCTGATTCATTATCCTATGAATAAATGCATAGGTAAACGATGTTAGTGACTTAATGCAGACTAGTTTTTTTTTTACAACCCTCGTGTACGATGTTTAAATACACTTTCGATTGGATATCGACAAATCACAACAATAGTAGAACAACAAAGCTGTTAGATCTGGTTGCAAAAGCAATCATTTAGGTCAGGATTGAAAAAAAAATCTTTCATTTTGATTAGAAGAACTATGCTTGCATTCGATACGTTTATATAAAAACTATTGTAATATTTTTAAAGTGAATTTTAGATTTATATATAAAAGTGTTCTCTCAAAGGTTTGATCGTTTGATTGATAAACGAACATGCCGATGGCTTCAATCTACGCTGAATCTCACAATAAGGTAACTATGAGGGTTGCATAGTTACGTTGGGAGAATATCCCAAATGAGTTAAGCTAAGACTTTATAAATTTTTTAGTAACGAAACTCCGGCCTATTTCGTAAGTTAAGTTAAGCAACACGTCACTGTAGCAAACCAAAAAAAAAAAATCTATATTTTTGAAAATACTTCTGAATGGTTCTTGAAAAATATTATAAAAATGTCAAGTCATTCGCTTGAGGCATTTTCACCTTAAGGCATCCTGTGACCTGCACTGTAATTAACTCAACTTTTGTAACTCAAAAAAAAAAAAAAGTGCATTTAATCTACATCTCCATAGATAGTTAGAGCAACTCGTATGATATTTTAGATAAGTAGTGATATTGTAAAAAATTCGCCTGAAGGGGATGAAAATTGTAAGAGTTTTGTGAAATCGAACAATAAGCGCTATAGATATTGGAATGCTGTAAATTCTCAGCAAGGATTTGTTTAACGCAAGCATTCTTTTCGGAGCGCTTGGGTAAGAGCTAGAAATTTCAAGGAAACATTTTTTTCCAATTAATGCATTTTTTGCCCCCAATTGTATTAAGCTAAGAAAAGATTTGATTTATTTTTATTTGCTTATTGTGTGAAGATTTAGATAAATTTCAACACTGACGGACAACTTAGATCAAATGCTTGTCTGTATTGAAAACTCTACCGCGTTTGAGATTTGAACCCTCAACTAATGGGTTGTTAGTCGCGATCCGTTGCCTCTTCCGCTATTTCTGCTGAAGAATATCTATATATATATATATATATATATATATATGTATATGTATATACAATAGTACTATGCCTTAAGCAAAATTCATAGATTAACTTATAATGGGTCTTAGTAAAGGCCGATAAGTAGACTGTGATTGCATTCTGCAGTAAGTCTTGCGTTTTGTATAAACATAAGTTTCATTGTTACGTAATGTAAAATTTTTATATTGAAGATAAAAATTTAATAATTACAAATTGTTTGTTTCAAATTCAATTAATGCAATTTGAAATTTGATAGAATGATTAGATGATTATTCAATTAAAAGCATTAACATAACGAGAGCAATGTGAACAGAAATTAAACTAATTAATCTCTTTAAGTACAAATGTGCATATTTAAATGTTACCCGATTTGTCTCTTTTATAAATGAAGAACTTACGCAGACACAATGCAACTTACATAAATACATACATATATTTGTATGTTATACGTATATGTGTTATATTTATTTGTTGCTATCTTTTAGCAGAAAATCGTTGGATATTATGCACGAAATGAAGAAAGCATTTCCATATTAAGAAAGAGATAGTCAGAGAGAGAGAAAGAGAGAGAGAGAGAGATAGAGAGAGATAGAGAGAGAGAGAGAAAGTAAAGCATGGACGCTGGCATAAATATATTGACATGACATTTTCGTGTACACATTTGCATGTTCTTGTACGGATGCATCTCAGTGCCTGTACATCTGTATAAACATACGATGAACATATCGATAAGCTTAACTGTTGGAATCCTCCTTTTCATAAAAGTTCGCCTGAAAAGTATTAAGCTCTTCAAGAACAAAATTGACAATACATTTATAATTTTATTATTGAATAGTAAAAGTGGCCAATGATAAGTTAAAGACCTTGTTATATAAGATTTCCACCCCTCTTGGACCCCTCTTGGAGCCAAAAAACGATTAATTAATATTCTTAAACAAGCCATTTACAGATATGTCTGTATTTGTTGGCTCACTTAAAAAATTTCTTTAATAATTATTTAAACAGCAAATAGGGGCGCCCGTGCCTCTAACATTCCTAAGGCCTATTGTGCCTCTAACATAACTAAATTCGCAATCGCTTCGTTTTAAATTTCAACCGTGGCTTCGATATAATATTTGTTTTTGAAACCCTTAAGATTTTCTCTCATAATAATATTTTTCCAAAGAAAATGTCGTGGATTTGAATGAAAAAATTGTTAATTTTTGAAGAAAATTAACGAGTGAAAGAAATAATTAGAGAACGCTAGAGAACGACGACAAAATTGAAACTACATTAAATGTAAAGCCATGCGGAAAAACGTAGAGAAACAAGTAAGAAAACTAAGGTTCGGTCGCGATCGAATCTTTTATAGCCATCTCCGTTATCGTAAAAAGACAATAAGAGTAAAAGAACTAAATTGTCAAGCTTTCTAGTATGAAGTGTTCGAGGCTGATTTTTTTTAATTTCAAAATAAAAGTTTTTATCATATAGACGCGTGGGCGTTCCGTGGGCCTTTCATGGACGAGTCCTTTGAGAAGTTTGGATCATTTTCAAATTGTTTTGCATATTTGTAGGCGGTATCCTCATTTTCACTAACGGGAGAATGTTTATCACAAATACTACACAGTTGCGCAAACGGACAGATGGATAGACGAACAGACGGACATGTTTCAGTGCATTTCAAATTTGAAACCGCTTAAGATTTTAAAAACTTTGTGGAGTTTTTGAACCATGTTTCTGCGCCTTATAAAGGTATTGAAAAAATACAAAGGAATTTTGATCCACTATAAAATTGGGTAAGAGCGGTCAGTTTTTACAATTTTTGTACGGGTACTGTAGCCTCGTCCATGTCACATTCGTTGAAATTTTTGTATATTCACCTGCTGTAGTTTATGAGTAAAGAGCAAAAACCCAATTTTGTATTCCCTTTGAAAAACAGAAGTGTCCGCAGTTTACGTAGTACTGTAGACGTCTCCTTCGACCCATATTCTATACCAGCCTGGGTACAAGAACTTTCCATATTTTTTGCAAATTTGCTGTTAATAACTTCAGTTTTGCGGCCAGAATAATATATACAACTGATATTACACAAATGGACACACGGACAGACAGACAGACGGACAAATGGAAATGATTAAATCGATTTAGAATTTGACGCCGCTCAAGTAAATAAATTCTGGGCGTTGCCAACGTTTTAACAAAGTGAATGTACCCGTTATCTTTCGGTGATGGGTATAAAAATAGTCGAGTATTTAAGAATTGTTAAGTCGATGTTCGTGGTTTCAAACCTCAATGCTTTTGGACCATACTTGATTGTAGCTATAGCGACTGCCCAGTCAATAAAAGCGTAACACTAATCGATTGCGAGCACATTCACTAAACTCCGGTCATTCCTTATCATTCTCTCTTCACAGATTGGTCATATTAAAGACCCGAAAGGAAGAGTAATTACTGCTCGGAAAGGAGAATTTTTAAGCCACATATAAAGTCTGATCTTTCACATGAGACCTTTTGCATAATTCGAAAGCATTTCAAAGTAACATAAGATGTTAAAAACAAATTTCATGGATTGCATAGACGTTTCGATTCTTATGAGACATTAAAGGAAGGAAAAAGTGAAGCTTCGCTAGTCTTGGTACCGTATACTGTGTCCTTCCCGTTAAAACGTTCTTTCTGGCTTCATTGAAAATGTTACAAAAGCCTAGTTGCAGACGGTATAGGTTATCTTGTGCTCAGCCGCCTGTGATTCTAAAATACCAAAGGGCTTGCCCTCGTACTTCGATTGTCGGCATACGCATGCCATATACTTAATAAACAGAGAACAATAAATAATATAATGAATGGAATATTTTTTTGGTCTGTTATGCTGCAAATATATAAATTTATATATAAAACATACATATATATGTTTATAGATATATAAGCTTGTGGGACTGTGTATTTGATTTGTCTCACGTACTCGCAGGAATCGCCATTTACTCTTATGCTTTCTCTTTTTTTTTTTTTTTTCAATTTTTAGAATCTCTCTTCTTTACATTCACAATGTCATTCAGTTAGTCAGTCTTCTGGTTAGTGCACAAAATTCTATCACATGCTGGTGGTTAATGTTCATCTAAGCTTAAATTAGATGCAAGCACCATAACGGCAAGTCAACAGATATATATATATACATATATACATATATATATATATATGTAGGTAGACAAAGTCGAATATGTAAATGTTAAATAAATAATTTTCCGAATAGATGATGTTATATGTGATGGAATCAGTTCTTACCTTTTGTCTAAAGTTGTTTTTTTTCTGTTTTTTTTTTTGTAATGTTTTTTGATAATAAAGCTCTTCAAA
>KK502401.1:1190087-1231920 GCA_000688735.1 Glossina austeni
TATTATGCGTTTTACAAATCTTCTGGGCTGTTTAACTATTGATATTGACTTCTTGGGAAATTTGCCAATTTTTTATAGTCACTACTAAGCTACATAAGTATAGTCATTTTTAAACTTTGTTTGCGACGCGCATCGCCTAAAATTTGTAATAATGTACTCATTAATTGATGGAGAAAGATGGGCCAGAGGTGTGGATCGAAGAAGTGAGGATATAGGACTTGGATTTGATCAGGCAAGTAAACTGGAAGAAAGACGAGACAAAGAGGGAATTTTTCGAACAGTGGACAATGCAAGCAAACGACGAACAAATGGACGGATGGACGCAGATACGACTAGACGAGTAGATATGATGTATATAGAAACGAAAGAATTAAAAAACCAGCCGAACCAGGCGAATGAACGGACGCGAAACAACTGTGCACTTAAATCACGTATAGACATTGCATTGTGTATCTTTATACAGATTTTAAGGCGTTCTCCTTCGCTGACGAGTATGTAGGTGAAGCTTAGAGAACCATTTATAGTTTAGAGAACCATTGGAGCAAAAATTTATTCATTTCCCCTCGGTGTAATAAACGTCCCATCGCTAAGTGTACAGGGCGTGAGATCTCGAAAACAAACATCGGTGTTATTATTTTCTGCTGCCTATAATAGTGGGGGCGGGGGTTAAATCGTCTTACAGGTAAGCTCTTCGGCTATATGTGTACTCCGGCAATTCCTTGATGCCTACATTTAGGTGTTCGGTATGAAAAATCCGGCAATACCCGCAAACATATACGCAGTAAATCGAAGAGACAAAAAAGTAGATGGAGAAAAGTAATTTTGAAACGTTGATATATTAAAAGTGATTCTTTCCTAGGATTTTTCTACAAATAATTTAAAGCAAAGGAAAAAAAAAAAAAAAAGTAAAAATCAGTTGGATTTAATTAGCGGATATCTTGGCTTCGTTGCGAGGATCAATTCACTTTTTCACCAGTTTCTTTTTCGTCTTTTCTTCTCGCTTTCCAGTCTTTTGTTACAAATCATTTTTATGTAGATTTTCTGTATTAAGTAGATTTCTTAAAGCCATAAAAAATTGCTTAGTTGAGGAAAATGAGGAATTGCAGGGGAATAATCACAAAATAACATCTTGTCGGAATTACTTTAAGATATTATTTGTGACAAGTAGTAAAATCTTTAAGAGTACTTTTCAATTTAACGACACTACGAATATGTAGCACTTTAGTAACTTGTTTTTTGTTCTTGACGCTAATGAGATTCAGTGGCAAGGAAATTGAAAAACAAAAAAAAAAAAAACATTTCTCAATTTATTTTTTAAGTATTTGATAACTGTGATTAGTTTGATTGGTTTTTCGACTGTTGAATTTTTCAATATTTTATACGTTTACGTGTGGGTGTAAAGGGGCTTTTGCTAGCTTATGCCAACGAATTATAAATCAGAAGTGAAATCGAATTTGCATTAAATAGCAGTAAAAACGATATTCTCTTGCTTCGAGATCAATACCTATTAAATACAAATAAATGCGAAGTTTATTTCATTTACAAAGAAATTCTCTGCATATCCAATGATATGCGGGAAGGAAAGTAAAGAAAACAAAAAAAAAAAAACAAAAAAAATAAGATAAAATAAAGAAAAGCAAGTAACAATAAATTGCTGAAGAACCAATAACTCAGTCGTGTTTGATTAAATGAAATTTCATTCTTTATCAAAAATTTCAGTTATACTCGTATACGAAAAGCTCATCAGAAGCCTAAATGGATATCAATCAATGTGGTTAAGAGAATAATCAGAATGAAAAAGTGAAAGTAAGCAAAAGTTCATTATTTGTTCATTGCACTTTATCGAGCCTTCACATTTTTTATATAACGCCCATACCCTTCGAAATATATTAAATGTTGTCTTTTGTTAACTGATTGTCACGCAAACATACACTCATCGTGGACCGTGTAATCCGTGGAATTGATTTAACGAAATCAATCTTTTTTAATCGCGATTGCTATGTGACAGCTCCCTGCAAAATGCAAAGCACTAACCGTTAACTGCCACGGTTTTGTGAAAAGCTCCCGACGTAAGTAAACAAAACAGAGTCGCATTTTTTTTTCGCGAAATTCGCTTTTATGCATCAATGCAGTCTTCTTCAAGAATGGTTGAATGAATGAGTCTCAGTATCTTGTTTATAAAACGACTGTAATCTTGCGATCTTAGGCGACTTCCCTGAAGCATATTTTTGATGATTTGTTAATAGGTAATAGTCGCTGGGAGTTCGATCTGGAAAATGTAGTGCGAACTTTCATTTTTACAGTTTTGCTGTTGTAGCCATCGACTTGTCATTGATTGTTTTTGTTCCACTTTATTCAAATGCAGGCGGTTATCGAATGCATAAATCGTGGCCAAACTGTAAAAGTGTAACAGGACGAACGTCGGCAAGAGCCGATGAAAAAGAAAGAAGAATAGCGAGTGGCCACACAGCTTGGCGGACGTATAGCCAATCGGTAAGTTTTGTCAAACCGCACTAAGATTTGAACTTGCGAACGTTGACTTAATCCACATCTTCATCTGCATTCAGTCTGATCTAGTCAGCTATGCAGCAGACCAATCGACAAGTCTCCACTATCTCTGTAACCTTACATTCAGGGTCGTCCAGTATCTTTTGATCACTTTGAGCGATTTTTTCATCAGTGATTACAATTTTTGGACACCCGGAACATTTATCGTCACCGCAACTAACACGGCCACGTTTCATGTCACTAGATGGTGCAGAGTCTCCGCACCCAATGTCAAACTCGTCTTTAATTTGTGTAAACGTATTGCCCTTCATAAGCAAATATTTAGTGATAGCCCGATACTCGCTTTTTTTGCATTTTCATCAAAACACGATCGCATCGAACTACTGAGACACTTGTCAAACAATAACTGAGCGCCCGAAATGACTCGACAATTGTGATGAGTGTTTATCAGCGCATGCACAAAGATATTCCTCAACCTTTGCGGCCAATTGTGGCCGTCTTCGTGTCTATTTTATTTATATGTATTTATTTTTTAAAGCCGGAACCCAACCACCGTCTAACAATCATTCAGCCGAGCCAAAGAGGTTCATAATGAAAACGATAGACTAATATTAAGTGTAAACGGAAACAATGGGCATAAAGGCCCATATGTTGGAAATTTTTGAGCAAAACTACGGACTCTTCGAGTTAAGTAAGAAAAATCAGCTAAATTGGCCTACGGTTTCACCATTCCATTCGGAGCAAGGGAAAAATCGAATTTCTCCTTTTCTTGGATTATGCTTGAAAATGTGCCCGTAAGGCCTTCTTTTGAACCTCTTTTCAAATTCTTTTTTCTTTCTACGGTTGCTCAGTTTAAAAATAATTGAATTCACTTATGTGTTATTGGGCATTAGGTGGGGAAGAATTTTTATTAGGTAGAGGCTGTTCGGGATTTGAGCCCTTAACACATGCATATATTTTATGTGATTAATATCGCGTGGTATGATATGAAGAAAAATGAGGAAAATTCTCTATTCATGCACTTACCTATGATCAGCAAAATCGCTACTTGTGACGTGTTTTGTATTTCGATTGTGGGAAACCGGCAGGAGCCGGAGTTGTTACGGAGTTTATTTTCTGAACATTAAGCGGCTTGATTCTCTGTCACAAAATATATATTATTTCAATGTCAAGTCTAAAATTGCTTTAACCGATTTTTCATAGGTCTCTAGCAATTTTTCTTTTAAAATTGCAGTGAGTCTCCGGTTCCAATATGGTTTTTAACTATTTATACGTACGGGTAAAGTGAGTGAAAGATGAAACTCGAATACTAAAATACCTTTCATTCTCTACCGCGGGATTCGCATCGCGCCAAATCGCAGATTTTTATCGCCCTTTTAAATACTACGGAAACTACATGACTTTGCTTTTCGTATCTCTTTTGAAAATGTCAGCAATTATTGACATACTATGAAAGTGCCTCATAGAAAATATATCGACCATTGATGTCCTTGATAATGATAGTTGGTTGGTGTCTGCTCGCAAGTTGCTGCAATTTTTTTGTTAACATATTCTATCGTACCGATCATCGCAATGGTTTCGCGGGAAATTTATCGTTAAAGGCATGCACTGGTACCGTTTGTCTAACGAGTTGAAAATATGTTGACACTACACAGGCAACCATTTCAGGACTTTTAAAGCTATCTCAAGACCTAATCTGCTGATAGGACTCGATTCTCACGTTCATCGTTTTATATCTTTCATAACTTTTTCATCATATTACTGCGTGTGCCTTGTGGAAATGGTGTACTGACAGGGCTTGGTGATCTTAAGTTTTTACTGAAGCGATTTATGGCATATTTTTGCATCAATTATGTTGTTATTGATGCAAAGTTAAAATTATATTCTGGCAAGTTAACGCTTGCATAGCCTGTTAGGTTTGCAGGGTAGTCGTGTATATTTTGCTGAGAAACACACATTCTTCAATTTTACAGTGTTTACAGTGTTTACAGTGTTTAAACGAGCCGCTGACGGGTGCCAATAGAATCAGTTGAAGGCAAATAAAATCATTTTTTGTTGCCTTTTTGTGTGCTGGCGTAAAAACAAAATAAATAAATAAAAAAAAAAAAAAAGAAAAATAATAATGGACTTTTAGCTGGAGAAAGGATATGTGAACCATCAATCATTTCCTACAGCGACGAGTACGAATTTACGCATACGCTAAAGCGTTGGCGCTTCATTTTCCCTTCGCTCACCCACACTTCATGTGGTGTGGAATAGTTTGCATACAATAAATCGCGAAGCAAGTCCGCATTTAAGGCTTGGCTATGTACCATGATGGCATTTAGCGGAAATTTAAACAATTGCATGCCAATATAACAACTGTATTTTATTTAATGGTTTGAATGATGGTCATGTTTAACAAACGTTTACATACACATGGAAATTTCAAAACAAAAAAAGAAAAACGAAAGGAATATTTCTTTAGTGCATAACGGAAAGGTGTTCCTTTCTAATCACTTGAAAAGTGCATAAAGCAAAGCAAAGCAAAGCAAAGCAACGCAAAGCCAAGTAAAAGGTTTTTCTTTTCAACTGTTCACTATCGAAAACCGTTGGTCCAATAAGTATTTTACATCGCTTGTAACATGTTTGCAAAAACTTAATGAAACCAAACAGGAAAGAGGAAAGAGGATAGAGAGAGAGAGAGAGGGTCGAAACTAACGCAATAACAATTCATTGCATTTCTAATCGATTGTCAAGAATGCATTTGGCGATCGCGGAACGGAAACGTTGTTTTCGTGTAGGCGACTACCGATCCCATATATTCTTTAAAATGTCGGAACTCGTATTTTCATCTATTATCTTATTATTCCTTTGTCTACCCATTATCATCCGTCCATACATCAATCCATTCAACTATTAATTGATTTATTTCTACACTATACCACTATACCGTTGTTTCGTCTGTCCCATATCGTTATGTCATTCGACTACTCGACTATGATTTAAAGCCTCTGATCGATTTACAATTGTATTCACAGTTTAATTTACATATGGCTTTCATTTATTATATATAAAGCATATATAGCCGAAATGATTTCGCTATTCAATCAATGAACTGATGGATGAATTATGGAATTAATTAATAGTTAAGTGTAGCTATTAAACATTTTTTGGCCGACAGGCGTTAGGGGTGAGAAAAATTCGTTTTAACTTGCATTCACGCTTCTGGTTTCCGCATCTGCTCTCTTATTTGATATGCAAGTGCACAAAGGCTTGGCCTCATAAGCACGACCATGAAATCATGTGACCGTAGAATGTAGTGAAGAATGCGAAAAAAGGGAATAAAGTGCAATTGATATAAATTCTTGTAAAGATATCTTAAGACACGTGTCATGCAGGTCATATATAAAATTCGGAACGGAACGGAACGAATTTTATACATTTTATGCTATGCATGCTGTCATTGTGTTATTATTATGTTTACCTTTTTTTTTTTATTTTTTTTTTTTATTTAATATAAAACTTTTGTAAGGAGCACCGTAAGCGATTTGTTAAATATTTGTGCCACGCATAGTAAGACTGATGGCGATACTTTTATACGTGCGTCCGCATATATATATATATGTGTGTGTGTATATTTCAACTTTGATGGTGGTCTTGCAAAGTGCAATTAGTTAACATTTGTTGTGTTGCCAGCTGCAGCTGGAGTGACTTTTCGGCATTTTTATAAATGACTTTCATATCTAGAATACAAATACATGTAAATGTTTGTGCATACGTACACGGAATTACACGTGTAAAGTATCTGTACATAGCTGGGTGGTTTACAGGATATGTTGCAATTAACTCGAAAGTGCGGCATTCAGTGAATCGGAAGAAAGCAATTAAAATTGACTTATGGTGAGTTTTTTTTTTTTTTTTTTTTTTTTTTTTTTTTTTTTTTTTTTCAATAATATTTATAGTTTTATTTTATCATACTATGCGTTATTGTTGCAGATGCTCTTTATGGGCATATCGAATATTACGCTTTATGCGACACGACAGATATGCAATCTTGAAGGGCTTCTGCGACCATAGCCGAGGGCTTCCAAACTCCAAGGGCAAAATATTTTGCAAAATAGTTTTAGCTATGGGGCAGCATCTCAGGATAAGGAGGAGAAAAAAAAGAATGGATCCACTTATTGCAAGGCGTTAATAATTTTCTTTGGTTAACTTTGAACACCCTTTGCTTTTGAGAGCGTAAGCTACGCATCATATTTGCGAAGCCGTTTCATAAGTTGATTTGAATTGAATTAAATTATTGCTGCTCGATGAAAGATTGTCCACGGTGGAATGGTCCATTTTAATCATCCTAAACTGATTGTTGGTATGTCGTTGTGTAATCTAACTGGGATGATGTACAATTTTTTGTTGCCTTTAGCTAATTTTTACCAACTTTTCCCCCCTCCATCGCTACTGTCGGCGAAGATCACCCGCGACTATAAGTAAACAGTTCCCAGTTTCTAATTTAAGCATTAATAACCATGTGATCTACACCTGGATATAACTAAATGTACCGAAAATATGAATAGTTTGCTGGGCTTTTATAAGGCGCGTTTCTCGATATTTCAGGCAGAAAGATACCAAGTCCTATATATCTTCCACACAATCGCGAAAGTGTCGGAATAAAATTGCATTTCTTTTGCTTAATATTAGATTTGCAACATCCCTCAATTTGGCGGTTCTTCGATTTTAAAAATTCAGCATACAAAACCTGATATCTTTAGGTGTTTTATATTGCTTTTAATGGTGTCACATGGTTCTTTTCCGAGACGCGTCCGCTTTGGCTATTTTGATGCGTTACTGTCTACGAAAACGAGTAAATTTTGTGAGTCGTTACAGCCACACAAATGAAGATAGGAAGCTGTAATTTAACCCAAATACATCTTCATCGATTAAGAGTACGTGGTTAAGAAAGGATAATGACTGGTTTACATACACCCTTACAATGCAGAAGAATCTAAAACAGCCTCAAAAAACACCAACAAAATATTGCAAATTTTCGCTTATAACTTTCGATACCGTGAATATATTTTCAAAAATTGCGAACCATCTGCATGGTCAATGCAACAATTATCCCAATCCGTTTACTAGTCCGTTCATAGTTAACGAAAAAAATTTAATTTCAACTTATTTTCAATTCATTTTCCGGTAGTCAACCGATTGAAGCAATTTTTGGACTGAACACGAACATAAGCTTAGTATACATCTGCAGGCCGCAGGTTTTCAAAAAAGTCTTCATGTGATCGGTTTACAAAATCATCGGTGTTTTCCAAGATTGCTTTAGTTTCTTCTGCGTTGATATGAACAGAACGCGTGTTCTTAATCGATCAAGAAGTGCTTGTCCCTAATTTCCTCTTCCTATCTTAATTTTTTGTGATTGGGACGATTCACAAAACTTAACCGTTAAGCTGATGGGTTTCTAGGCTGTTGACTTTACTTATTATTACTAAAGAAATCGAGCTTTGATTGTTGGATTTTTAAGAGATCGTCGTTAACAAGCAAAAGTTATTTCATTGAGGAAGAATTTTCAATATAAAGATAATTAATTGCTTAAATTTATATTATTATTACTATTATTATTATTATCGGTGTAATTAATTTAGCCAAAGAAATAAATGCTCAGCAATACCGCACTTGACATTTGACAGCACAAATTAGAGGGAAATAAAAGTTTTTCGTCTAAATAAAGAAATTTCGTTGCTCTGTAATATTAGGCCGATTTCTCCAGTGTTACCCTTTGTCGTTCCATCTCTTATAGTTTATAAGCGATGAAGATCAGCGTTGCTTCAAGTAGAAAAAGTTGTAGTCATCGATATGCAATTTTTCTTATCTTCATGGGAATTATATTCGATTTAATCTAAAGTTAAGAGATTAAATAATTTTGATCTATGGCGTGGAACATGTGAGCATGTGAGAGTGACTGAAAATAATTTCACATTCTCAAGATAATCTTTTTGGAAATTCGGTAATTGGAAGCCTTATTATTTGCTTAAGCTTTGCAACGTATGCACGATATTTAATATAGTGTTGAAAATTTAGCGGTTCGGTTACTTACTTTTCATATAATTTGTTCATAAACAATGAAATCATTTTCAATAATGAATTTTGTTAATGAGTTTTATTAAAAATGTTTTAATAATTAATTGTTGACATAAAACATTAATTAAAGCAAAAGTCGGACGAACCAACAGATGCGTAAACAACTATGTAAATATTATTATATGTAAAGCGTTGGAAGCTTGCAGGTAACCTATTGCACGAGAGCGATAATTGTTTTTTTTTTTTTAGGAACAAACAACAAAATGATCTATTCTTGGATTCATATAACAATTGTAATTAAAATTTACATTCCATTGGCGATAGTTGTCAACAATTTAAGTGTGTTTTGTTGTAACGATTCCAGATCTAATTCTCCAGTACTCCAGTTGTGCCGGAACAGTTTTTTTCAAATAAACTTTGGTTTAATTTTTATGTTCCACAGTGAAAGACGAGCGCATATAATTTGGTGCCTTTTTTTTATACCCATCACCGAAGGATTAGAAATATATTCGTTTTAGCCAGACGTTTGCAACACCCCGAAGGAAGCTTCTAATTGCTGGCAAAATATATGTCTATTCTTGTGAAGCATGTCCGTCTGTTCATCAGTACGTTTGTTCATATGTTATGTCTGCTGTAAACATTTTTCTGGCCGCAAAATTTAAGCTATCGACTTTAAACATTGGCCGAAACCTTGGAAATTCTCCCACGCACGCTGGGACATGCCAACAAAGCCCATATGCCTAAGCAATAAAAACTGCGAAGATATGAAATATTTTAGAGACATGTGCCCTGTTGGGTTAAATAATTGCAGTGTTTTTTTCCGTTGAAAAGAATCTTATTTTCAGTTAATTTTAGAATAAAAAAATCTGTGGAACAAAGAATTTGCGTGAAATTTTGTGAAAAAGAAAAATTGAAATTTCTTATGCTAATGCATTAAAAGTATTATGAAAGCGTTATGATAATAAGATCATAAGCTTTTAAATGGCACCTCATTCAGGCGGGCCATCAACCACAACGACTGATGAAAGCATCAAGAAAATCAAAGAACTTGTACTTGTCAACCATCGATTGACTCAAAGAGTTCTTCTATATCATGTTGGAATGTCAAGAGGATCAATGCACACAATTTTGAAGAATAATTTGGGCTTGTCTCGCATGCTTCTTTGAGTGATAATGATCTGAGTTCATAGTGGCGTTGAAATTGGATTTATGTTTACGATCCAAAAACAGGGCAGAAATGACTAGAATTCCTCCCTTCTTTCTCCACCCCACTGTAATGCGTACTGCAAATATAATTCTTCAGTATTTTATAAAAAATCAAGCAGAAGTCTTTCCACTATATACGCCCGATCTGGCTTTGAGTAACTTTTTCCTCTTTTTTTCACGGTTTTGCATCAATAGAAGGGAATGTAAGGGAACACATTAACCGTTTCGAACACTATACCAGAAATTGAGTACAATAAGCGTTTTGAAGACTGGAAAAAATGTTCAAATAAGTGTATAGCACCGAGCGGGAAGAGATTATTGTGAAGAGGACATAATAAATTTTGATAAATAAAATGTTTCTGTTTGTTTTATGTAAGCTGTCCCGATACTTTTTGTTCACACTTTATATATTAGGGAGACCCATAACTAATCAATTACACTTGTTCAGATCGAGACAGCTTGGTTTGGCTGGCACGCGATTTCGAAACGCTGAAGCATTGCGGTAATGGTTCGATTATTAGATCGCTGTCGAACTGTTATAATTCTTGCGACACGGTATCGTCGTGTTGCCAGAAAGATGGGAAAAAGTTTTGAAAAATTATGAAAAATATTCTGATCAATATATCTGATGATTCATCTAATTTAAGTGAAAAAATGATCAAAATACATGCAAGCACGTAAAACATCAAGTGAATCGATATCTTTTCTATCTCGAAACGAACTGTTATAAGCAAACTAGACAAGAAAAAAAAGAAAGAAGGCTGTAAACAGACTCAATGCATTGAAATTAAATAAGAGTTCGATCTTATTATTAAAAATAGCTGAAACTTTTGTATTTTCTTCTTCGTGCTTAATACTAATGTCACATCAAATTTCAAATCGATATCGCTTCTCATAGCTCAGTAAGGTTTTACGATAATTTCTTACCTTTATTTTACTTTTTTTATAACTGAGGTATTTGCAGGATATTCATCTCATTATTTGTAGATATGTTTTCTCGAATTGGAGCAGAAAACCTAATTCCAATGATGGACAAATGAGCCGCTAAACGAACAATCTACGCACTTTGAAAGATTTAAAATATTTAATCTAAGCGTATCGCTGGCTTTTAAAGGATGATATGAGAAAACACGAATGCACCCAATCTCGATCGATAAGGGGAAAAAGGTGTTGATTAACAGATTTTAGCATCCTTTCTACGGATTATCTCTTTATGGTTTTCTTGAATAGAACACAGCTTTCACACTTATATATATATATATATATATATATATATACTTATCTTATATAGGATGCCTGACATATACTTCTAGTTAACTAAGTGAGGATATTATTTACAACACATACATATATATGGAGTGTGTTTGCTTTGAAAGTGGAATCCTTTTTTATAAATACCATCTCAATGAACACGAGCACGAACACTGACTGTTTGCATATTTAGTAGTCGGGGAATAGTGGACGCGCGAGATGAATTTATTTATTAGTAAGAAAGAAATGCTCAATCAATCCGCACACTTTAACTGTAGAGGCATATTATTTAATGCACTAAAAATTGAGTGGTTATTATTTTTACCTAGAAAGCCTGCCTACAGTGCAATAAATAAATCCAAGTCTAGGATTTAACGTTCGCAGAGCATTCGCCTAAAAGTTTTGAAAAGATCAACCAACACTTTAACAGCAATAGCAAATTTTTTTTATTTTGTTTGGAATAATTCGTACAATAAGTGACGAGTCGACAAAAAGAAGTAGACTTTAATTAAGGTTTCTCTTCACAAATGGAAAAGCAATTTATACCTTTTTATTTTTATTTTTATGAATTGAATTGAATTTCATCTTAAAGATATGAACCCTTGCTTCGATTCACAATCAATCAATGTGCACAAGCTTGACAAAATAATAAAATAATGTGTTTCGAGCTTTGATTGATTTCCAGTGAGTACTCAACATGGGGTGCTTTTGTTGGCATCAATGAACACATAAATGTAAACGACTTACCTTTGCAATGACAAAGCATTAACAGACGTTCAAGCAGTAAATATATGAATGTAAATGTATTTATAAAAGCGCTTCCTTCCTCACTTCCCAGCAGATTGTTTCAATTAACATAAGTCAATGCTGATGAATGGACATGAAAATCAAATCAATCAATTTGTAAATGAATACTGAAGGATTAATAGATTTGAAGGCATTTTTTTGCCTTTGTATCAGCATTTTTAATTAAGAAGATGTAATAGAATATTTAAGATTTCAATGGAATGGCATTGGAATGCATTGCAACATGAATAACATAATTATTCGGGAAAATGCAGTTACTTTACATTTACTATAACTACAAACAGTCAAACAATCTTAATATAAGTAACGATTTCATTTTTCATTTCATGTACTTTGACATGAAGATTTACATTAACAAACGTTGCATATTGTGTCGGCATAAATGTATTGCCTTTCTTTAGCATAGCTTTTCTTATGCTCACCTCATCTACGCACAAAGAAATGCGATGATTGCTCTAGAGAACTAACCTCTTAGCAATACGAAGGTAAACAGAAAGCAAGCGATGACAGGTAGAATGTGTCTAACAACGCAGAAAATCTGTGCGATTATTTTTTGTGTCAACACCAGAATTGTAATCTTTTCAAAAAGAAAGTTATGCTAATGAATGGACAACTAAACGTGTTATATACCTTAAGATTTGTCAACGAAAGAATGCGAATTAAAACGTGACATAGGCAAGCGGAAAGCATATTCACCGCTGCACATACACTACGAACGTTTACTGCTCCTATTGCTTAAAATTTCTCAGTTTCCCTTTTAATTTATTTCAACAGCACCTGCTGTTTAATGTTTCATTATAAAAGATTCTTCTTCTTCACCTTGAAATGAATTTTGCACACCAAGTTCCAAGTTGAATACAAAAAGAAATTTTCAAGAATATTTTTCATCCGGGCTTTTTCGAATTCATTTTGACATTTGGGCACAGAAGAAACCCGTAAGCCTTTTAAAACAGAATCCAGGACAATGGTAAGCTAAAAAATTTATTTAATATTGGAACTACGAAGAAGCTCCATACGTCTCGTAAGTGGTTTGTATACGCGTCATAACTCCCTCAGGTATCACCTGAAAAATTAGGAGACCATCTTTCAAGAAGGGAAGGGACGGAAGGGAACGCCTCATTAAAAGGTGTGCGAATACGCCGCCATCTGCAGAATCAGATACCGGGTTGTTTGGCGAACAACTCCGTACGACGCTTGGCGCCTAAGAAGTTGACGGGCTTAATAAGAATACTAAAATTATAAGCCTGGGGCCATGGTAGCAGTACGGATTGCTCACTATATTGCATTCCAATATTTTTCATGCAAATTCCCGCTTAATTTAAAGAAGAAGACATTTTCTGCGTTCCCTCTCTCTAAGCGTAGGCTTACAGGAGAGGAAGAAAAGGCGTGTAAAAATACATTGTTTGGCAGTATTCCGCTATCCGAAAGGACGTAGGGACGCAGATACAGCATAAGAATAGTACAAGCGGAGTAGTAGGCCGACTCCCTTAACCTTATTTACGTGAGCAACAACATCACCATCATCATCATCATCATCATCATCATCATCATCGTCATCATCATCGTGTCGTGCTACATGTCGAATATAGAATAGGGCAATACATCAGCACCAATGAAAAGAGAAAGTATTTTAATGAAATTTATAGCCGTACGACTAAATGTAGTTGTTTCATACGTACGTGAGTTTGATTAAAATGATATGTTCTTGCTTTTGAAAACCATGTACGCATGTAGGTATGACAAGGGCACGGAAAGTAAAACAAAACATTCGAGTTGTTTGGACATGAATTTTCAATTTAAATCATTTGCAAGTGTATGCTTACGCACATTAATGCTAATGTAATACATCTTGGGATGTGTGGCTGTTAAAAAGAGAGTTCACCAGAAATTGCTCAGATCAATTGCCTTATGTAAGTAATGTAAGTAAAGGAAATTTTTGAAGCCCTCCACTTTGATCCCCTATTCTAATAGATCCCTAACTAGAACAGAACCGATGACAAGAAAGAACTTTGTGAGCGCTTTAAAGGCGATAATGCGATATAAAGGCTGATAACCGCTGATTTTTCTATGCATATCTCGGCAAAATATATGTACAACTGAATTTTGATAAGTTAGAGAAATGTCAAGCCAAGCAGAAGAAACCAACTTGAGCAAAGAACAATGCGATCTTAATACTAAAAGTGAATTTTAAATAAGAACTCAAGTTCTTCTGCAACCGCATAATAATGACAAAATATCAATAAGTCGTTTAGGATCGTTTTCAATCCCCCCGATCACCCAGTTCAAATTTTCATTATTTTAAATCCTTTGCAGCTCTTTGACAAACACAGGCGTGTTGCTTGGAAAAGTCACTCTTGTTGATATAACTGAAGGTTAAGAGCGAACTTAAACCTTTTATGTTAAATTATGCTCCTTTTTCTAATTCAATCAGATCTTGTGCAAATAATATATATACATATACACATCTTACTTAAACATTATAATTTTCTACATTAACTTTTTCTTTCTCGAAAAGGTCACTTATAACTATATATATACACAGCATATATAACGTTTAAAATTTGCTGGTGATTTGTTTATTAAGAGTCATTTATGCATCGTCTTACAATCCAATAATTCATTTTATTATTTTTATTATTATTATTGATATTTTATGCACAATCAAGTGAGCTGGCTTCAGGGTCGAGTAGCAACCACACTATGGCATGGTTGGAAATTCACAATCCATAGATAAATAATATAAAATATATATTACCGTAAGTGCGGTCGCAAAATGAGTGAAAATTATGGAAAAAATCGCCGGGTGAAAGGGTGTCAAAAAGGCCGGAAGCTCTGATCGACCAATGGGTTGATAATACCGATCAAACTCTTTAAACAAATTCAAACATTTTTTTTTTGAACATTAATGCCATCTACAAATCATATAGATTTGCCAATAGATATCTAATGTATCCTACGAACTTATTGAGTGACATCTTATTTGTTGAATTTGCTTTATTTCGTATTGAAAATCTCGAGGAGTTATAGTGGAATTAAATACAAAATTTTCCTAAAGGTGTAAGTGTTTTATGTTTGAAATTATAACGTAAGAAAGCATTATTTTCTAATGAATCGATCTTTCAATCTCAATTCTCGAAACCATTTTTCCCATAAGCGTTCTTGTGTCAAAATACAAAAAAAAAAATTAAATAAAACTCCTCATGATTGCAAGTTTAATGGCTCAAAAACAGCAACAACATGACATTTACGGATGAGAAAATTGTTAACGGTTACTGCCTACACTTTGAAATGGAAAAAATGTGCAATTTTGAAACAAACGAATGGATACGAAGCGAAAAGCAAGTGAAGTAACATTTGAAATGAGTGAGATGAAGCTCTAGTATTAGTGGCAATATACAAAGGCTTGTGATACTACGTGATACTCACGTAGAGAGACGAATTGTTTGTCATATTCTCTTTCGTCATTTATCCTGAAGTAAATTATAAATGCTTTATATGGGAATATATATATATATACATATATATACACATGCTTTCACGTATCACAATAAGCCGCTTGAATTTTGGATTATTTGTAGAAAAAATTAATTCATTCCTTAACGATGAAAACTTAGTCGAATTTATATGCTGAGTGATATATTTATGTTTGTCGAGCCTTGATGACATTTTAACACACTATCCATAGTTTACAGTTTACAGTTTACAGTTTACAGTTTAAATTAATATTTTAATATTTATCGTTTTACATGAAGATGCATACGTATGCATAATAAATCATTTATTGGTTGATACACACTGTATACGATTGCAATAATTGAATTAAATTAAATGGTTGTCTACGAATGTATTTGTATACTCTCGAGCATATAATAGATAAAATACATTTACATATGTACAATTAATGACTTTGATATGATAGTTTGTTTATAATGTTGTAAATTTATTAAATTTGAATTTAGTTGTTGGTGAAATAATTTAATTCTATAATATTTATAATTGTATTGATTGCAAAGCAATAAACCTTTCATTCTCATAAACAAACGCATTCATCTATGCGCCTACATATATATGAGTTAATTATCGAGTAATCATAATATGCTGGTAAAGCACTATCGGAATTATTGGGTAGTAAATAAAGTCAAAGTATTGCCTTGCACACCGACAACTAGATATTTTACCCACGACGCCAACAAATCTGTTGATATTTTGAGGTAAAGTATTCATCGAGCCTCTTTCGTACTTGTTCGTAAAAAGTGAAGTGAAAAAGTTCAGCAACTGCGTCCGCCATCGATTCAAACAAGTGGTGTTCGGAGTAAGACGCACGGCTTAGCACTTCCCCGCGGAGTGCTTCCAACGCAACGCGAACCCATTTTCCTTGTGAATAGAAAAAATTACCTCTTCTTCCCCCTTCTAATAGTTCGCTCAATTTTTTTTTTTTTTTTTTTTGGGCAATGAACGATTTAAAGCGTAACGTTTTATATTAATCGTTTCATCAGACTTTAACAACTAACAGTAACAGATCAGACTCCTCTGGTCCCCCTGGTCAGCTATAGGAGTATCGTGTTCTCGCCAGAGTCTTTCAGTCTCGCATTCAATGTGGACTGTACGTCGGGATCCGGGTCATTAGTATTCACGCGTTTGGTTCCAAACTATGAGGCACGAAAGACTTTCCTTTGTATCGTTCGAGCAAAGAAAAATACTGCAGACGAATGCTCTTTATTTGGCACAAACCCGACAACATTTTTGTTGCTAGAAAAAGTATTTTTGTGTTGCGAAGCAACCGTGATATCAACTGCGGAGCATAACTTCAGACATATATGTTCTCTATATGTTACGTTAGGTCAATCTCTGTCCAGAATCCAGTTTTAATTCGCCCTTTCATTTATTATGATATTAATAATCAGCAGAAAATATTGACGCATATTTTTCGTCTAATAACGAAGTTAATAACGAAGTATTTTCACGCTCCCACGTTCATTGCAACTTGTTAGAGTCTCAGAACCTTTTTCCTGACATTTGAAATCAGTTGCATTTTAGTTGCGTTGCGAAAAAGTATTGCATAAGTTTGGTTGTAGCTGTTTGTTGC
Source organism: Glossina austeni (assembly GCA_000688735.1). Lineage (NCBI taxonomy): Eukaryota > Metazoa > Arthropoda > Insecta > Diptera > Glossinidae > Glossina > Glossina austeni. The sequence continues at coordinate 1,207,009 of KK502401.1, forward strand.
GGATCCAGACCTTTTGAAAGGTTTCTCAATCAATATTGCGATGTTGTTCTAGTCGTTCAACTGAAGTCTTAACTGAAAAGTATCGACATACAATGTCTTAGAGAGTTGCAGAGAAATTCTTTATATCGCATGTAACTCAGTTTAATGACTAAAAATTGTTTGAACTCTCGTCGTCGTGAGCCCAAGTTGTACAACTGACTTACAGCATTCAAAAGCCACTACAATCCAAGCGAAATTGCAGCGTAAGGACCCATTAAAGCTTTGTCTGCAATTCTTTACAAGTAGAAAACTGTATTATATTTGAAGTTCGCTTCAAAGGGACTATCGATCTGTTGATATAGTTACAAGAGAGAAACAACCAGACATAGCTAATCGAAAAAAAATATATATAAAGCTTTTCATATTCTCTGATACTGCACATGATTTCATTTAATTTTTTAGAAAGACTCGGGGTCTAACAACCAGGAAGTTATCAAAAAGCATGGGAAAAAGTTTTGTAGAGAAAACTGAAAATATATGCTTTTTATAAAGTTCCGTTTTCGACAAAAAAAAAAAAAAAAACCAAAAAATGATCGAATTAGTTCACATTAAGAAATCGCTATTATTTTTATGTTAATCCTAAAGTTCACATCCTGTGAAAAGAAAATACATTAATATTAAAGAACTTATAACATTATATGCCAAGGAATGTCTATGCAGTTAAGATCTCTACGAACTTATCGAAAAAATGACATTGAATTTAAAGACAAAGCAAATAAATTAAAAGAATTGCGGAGAGAACATTCGTAAAGGGAGCACAAAGTGATAAGTGACCAAAATCCAAGACCAAAAATCAGATTATGTTGTCGGTATTTTGACAGCACTTGCAATACTGTAAACTGTAAGCTTTATGGACTTTCATGTAATAATGAAGACAATTTTCAATATGAAAATCCAACCGCAAATGAAATAAAAAAAAAAAAAAAAAAATACTATCGCAGTAGAGTTGACCAAAATAAATGGGCATCTGGACACGGTAGCAGTTGAAGGAAAAATGAATAAATAAGAAAATTGTATTTTTCTTAAGGAGAATTTTAAACGTCTTATATGTCACAAGTAAGTGTAAATATTGAATATATTGATTCATTGATTCAGAATTTGAGAAAGAATGAAAACCTATGGAACTGTGTTGTTTTAGAAGGAGAAAAGTCTTTCAAAAAAGTGTGGCCGTACATTACAGTAAGTACAGTAAGTGCCAGATCGTAGCAGCGCCACTAGCAGCGAAACTAGTTTGCGATACTTAACATAGTGTTTGTTTGATTAACATTACACTGGCTAACCGAGAAATTTGTTTATATCCTTAACATCATTATAAGATATTTCTAGCAGGCCATATATAAATTTCCCCCTCTCTCTACAACTTTAAGTTGTCTCTCGAGCGCAGGACAGGAAGAGAGTACCACATGGAGTGCTTCAAATTTTGCTCAAATCTTCAACGTGATTCCATCTAACCTACGAAGTTATTATTTACCAGGTTTTTGGGTGCGTATTTTTCAATATCACAACTACAAAGACAATGACAAAGTTAATATATAACCACTTGTCAGCAATGGATTTACAATAATAATTTTGTGGTGTACTTTTATTACATTCACTTTTATTATTTATTTAATTTGATAATTGAATAACCAAAAATTAATTTTAATTATATATAATTATCAAATTACTTACGTAATCCCGTGCATTGGATGTGTCACATTTATTTATTCCATATTTGCAGCGCATGGACATTAAAAGTTTTGTTAACATATTCTTACATATATATATATATATATATTCCTTATAGATATTGTTACAAATTTCCGTTGAGAGATACGGTCCACGATCACTAGATCGTGGATATTGAAAAGAAAATGAACTTCAAAGGTCTATTATATTCCTAAATGTAGGATTATTTACAATTTATTTTTATCAGGAACTTTTTGACTAATCCACACAAGTATTCTGTCTTCTGTCTGTAACTCTGTCTTGCGTAGATATTCTACTTGTATGCATTTTTATAAGCATTTTATTATACCCAAAATTCATGGTTTCATTTTTAATCCCTGTCTGCTTTTCCGCTAAGCGTTTTTATCGGCCGGCAGCTGCATGACGCGTCGGAGAATGTGCACTTGATTTTTCCTCCTTTTGCGGACTTTATTATTAGGGAAAATTACTTAGCTTAGCTGTAATGAACTGGTTTTTGAATTTACTCTTTATTAGATTTAGTTACAGCATCGCTCGGTGTGTCTGCTTGATTTCCTAATCACTAGGAAGTGCTCAAACCTTTGTCGGGAGCTGAAAATTTGGCTTGAAAATGCAACGAATGATTTCTCCATGTTTAGTCTTTTTGCGAAAAGGCCTTCAAAACGTGTCCATATATGGTTAATTAATTAATAATTATTGAATCAATTAATTATTGAATATTAATTAATTAATTAATTAAAAAAAACTTACACTTAAAAGGGTTTTTTAACAGTTTTTTTTATAGGCAATTTTGGTTGCCTGTGATATTTTGGCAACCTTGAAATTTAAAGCTTGCTTTAGACTTAAGTTTAACGCAAAAATGCGTTACAGAAAAGCTCTACGAGATATAATCGAAAACCTTAATGTTTTCCATCGTACAATCGCTGCAAGTGAAGGAATATTGTTTGACTTTAAAACGCTCTTTACGCAGCCGGTGATGTATGCATTGCTCTACTTTAATTGTGGTCTAATATTTTCTCTTTATACTGTTTGCAGCTGGTGTTTTTGACAATTGTTGGTTATGGTTTTAACGGTTATATAGTTAAAGCTAACTGATGTGCTGTCATTTTTCGTTGGAATTCTCTTTTTTTTTTTTGCTTTCAATTTTCTGGATAGAGAAATTCTTTGGAAATTTGATTTAAATGAATTTGGGGCAAATTTTAATGCAGGAAACATGTAGATTTGCGAAATAACATTGCTTTGCGATCAATCAGTCAATAAGTCAATTTAAATTTTCAAAAGAATTTTAGTTCGAGTTTATTAAAGCATTTAAAACGTTTGGTAAAGTTCTTAAACGATTCGAATTGACAGCATGGCAAGGATGTCAACTAAATAATTTATATAAGTACAAGTACAAGGCTATTAACACGCAACTTACCACGTGGGTCAATTTGACCTTTTTTAACTTCTAGAGTCCAAAATATTTCGATGATATATTTTTTTTTAATTTTGAAAGGTTCAGTAAGTCGATTGGTGCATGCAGGTAATTCTGACAAAGATTTGGATGATAGTTTTTCGAAATCATTTTCACGGTATCGAAAGTTATAGATCAAAATGTGAAAAAGTTATCGATCCTTTTTCGCCCTTCGGTATATTCATTTTGTCAAAACGTTTGCAACGATCAGACGAAAGCTTCATTGAGTCACTAATGTACAAATACTCTTGAATTATTTTAAAAATGTCCGTCTGTCCGTGTAATGTTTGAATGAAAGAAATAGTTTTCCGTAAATCTTTCATGAACACTGAAAGCATCTGCACGCTGGTTGGTATTGAAATGGACCAAATTGGTCAAAGGGCATGTCTACAGTGCAACATAAAGTGAGAGCCACTCTTTTTTCAAAGAAAGAAAAAATGACGACAACAATGAAATTTTGCACGTATATTGTATAACTGAATATCAATAATGCTCTGCATAGATATGGAAAATATAGACTACGTCCATATTATAGAGTATCGAAGCTTCATTCTTTTGTCAAAATATTCGCAACACGCTGAAGGGAACATTGGAAATCCAATAAAATATAGATATTATTGATTGGTAATAAATTTTGTATACATTTAGGACTGTTTGTCTGTCCGTCTGTAAATTTTTTATTTTCCCATGAGTGTAAAAATGAAGATATCACCTTCAAAGGTGGCAAAAGCATAGAAAGCAGCTGTGCGAAGATCGCCAGTGAAGATCGACTGCATCGATCCAAAGACACGTCCACGTTAAAACGTATACTGAGAACACCTTGATTTTTAAAAGGACCATTGTTCATAAACTACAACAATAAAAATTTGCATATTCTATGGACGATTCCACATAATCTGAATATGAATGGAAAAAATTGTCCACGTCCAACGTTCGTTTTGTATTATGCATGCGGTATTTGAGAAGTTTCGACCACTAGCGAATATCTTACTTGTTATTATTTCTTTTATATTTGTATGTCTTTCTGAGACTTCATAAGTTCTTCATAATTTCATAGAAATGTAATGAATAAAAACTCGTTTATTTCCTACTGTTTTCTTTCCCAGGTTTTAAACATTTTTTTCAAACAATTTTCTAAATCATTTGCTTCATATCTGCTGATCTGATTTTCCTGTAAATCATTCATTTGATGAAAGACACTTCAAGGATCAATTATTTAACATATCTAGCGACAATGCAATCGATGCTGCAGCAATTGGTAAAGAAAATTTTAAAGCATTCGCGTTTTGAGGGGATACGTAGTCTTTCCTAAAAATTAATTTTATATCCTATACCAAGATCCAGAAGATCATAAAACGGACCCATCTTTTATCACATTGATTGATTGAGAATCGCTTTCTTTATTGATTCAATTCTGCTTGTCCGTCTCTCTCTGTGTGTCTGTGCTAAAACTTCAGTTACATTTATTGCAAAAATTTGGATCTAATGGACCACATATTTTGAATCCTCTCCCCTCTAATCCTTCGTACGAAAGGCAAGCCTTTATTTACCTATTTTTAAGGACAACACTTTTTAATATTTTATGGGCGCATAATAACTATTTGACATAAAAATGAACTGTACCAAATTTGAACCGGTTAAGTCCATTTGGTAAACCTCAGCGCGTAGAAGGATCCTCGTAGAAAGTGAGCCTTTGGATGATAAGAAAAGCTTAATTTTTAATACTTTGTATAGAAACAGAGGAGGAATACTATATACAATCTTTGCTGAGATAAAAAAATTTTACTAAATTTAGTCTACGGAAGTGAACATTTCGGGTGTCATCTCCTTTAAGGTTTTACGTGAAAAGTATCCGTTTATGTGAAATTAAGGTATAATTTTTAACATTTTATCGTAAAGGATTGTATTGGGTGACATAGTGTAGGGAATGTGGGTCCCTTATATTCCAATCACGTATTATTATTATTATTATTATTTTATAGACTTAAAGGTAAATTAATTGATTAAAAAATTTCTCTAAAATCATCTGAAATTCTTCTTTGTTTAATTTAATTGCTTTGATGTTAAGCAATTAAGACGAATATATATATATATATATATATATGTATATATATACCTTATCGTTATGATCTTTTAGAAAAAGTAACGTGACACCGTTGAAGCGTATAAATTTAGATGAATACCCTTTGTATTGAAATGGCAAAGTAAGGTTATAAACTTTTTTATAAGGAACATAATCTCTCTCGAAAACAATTAATCTTGCCCCCCTTTCCCTTTATAGCTTTATAGTATGCTCATTACAAACATTATGTCAAAAGCATTCATAATAAAATATTCTTTCTTTCTTTTCCTTTTCAGGGCTTTATTTATGAGATCAATATTAAAATCATTCAATTGTTATGAGACTTGTAATGGTTTTTGAAGAATAATAAATGTAACTATATATATATATGTGTATGTGTATATGTGTGTGTGTACATATTGTGTTAATGTATGTACGCTTATATATGCATACATAGATAAATATGTGTGTGTGTATGTGGCAATAACCTTCAATGGTGCACAAATTCAATTTCATGCAACATTACAATTAACTACATGCATACATATATAAGGTGTATAAGTTGTATAAGGTATATAAGGTGGCTTGATGAAGCAAAAACTAAAAATTGTAACGATAACATTATATTGTAAGTAATAATGAAAGAAGCAAAGAAAGCTAGCTCTACACGTATAATCGTTAAACAAAGGTGCAGTGCGCGTAAGGATAATAATATAAGCGAGTATGCAATTTTGTGAGGGGAAGGAATGAAAAAAGGAGGGAAAATGATTAATTTCTCAACCTTAAGGGGGAATACATTTTACTTTTTCTTATTTCTGAAAAAGAATTGATTTAAGTTTCTTAACGATACTGCAATGAAATATATTCGCACGTAGTAGATTTTCAAAAATCTTAAGATTTCAAAATAACAAACAACAAAGCAATGCGTTCATAGCAATGGGTTAAAGAATTAAAGTGATTTTTATAAATAAATGCATATACAGCGGCGAATAAAAGTCGATGCAAACTATTTACAAATATATTAAATTCATACCATTTGTTCAGCTGCTGAAAGTAGGCCTAGACTTCTCCTAATGCTCCTAATGCTCCCTGCCCTGCAGTCCGTTTGCTGACACTCCAATTTATTTAATGCCATTATTGTTGCTTTTGGAGTTTTTTGATCTCTTTTTTTTTTGTAACATGTGCTCCATTAGCCACACATCAGCATCACTTATTGATATTGTATAGATATTGTTTTTTAATGATTTTGAGTTTCGTTTTTTTGTAGTTAAAAATACTTGTCGATAACGTGCGCCAACATTTCCAGCGATTGCCCTTGAAGACAACTTTTCAACACTGGCCCATATTTTTCATTTTCTTTTCTTCTTCAACAATATCAAAATCTTTTACCAGATCTTCCCTTGAACAATACAGCTTTAGTACTAAAAGTAATTTTGGCAAAAAGAATCCAACGATACCCTAAAAGGATAAGAAAAAAAATGTACAGAACTGGATGAACATTTGATTACCGAGCTTAGTCTTATTTATTCTTACTTATGAATTATATTATGTTGTTTTTGTTTTTTTTTTAGGTTCCCTAGAGGACAGTAAGAAGCAATGTTGTATAGAAAAATTTGTTCTCTACTACGACAAATCCAGGAATAATGGGATTTTAATAAATATTTTGTAATATTATGGATCCACATTTGCTCGCCACTGTATGTATGTGTTTAATACCTTTAATATCCGTGCTTGAGAGAAGTGTGGAAAGAATTTATGATTTTTGCACGAATACGTGAGCCCGTGTATACTGCATACACATTCTGTAAGCGCAGAACATGACTGTAACACATTTTTTCTTTCCCCTAATATCCGGACACTGGTTATATAAATAATAAGCAAACTTCCCTTAGAACATATATCGTATGCCCTCTGCTTCAAAGAAATCTAGATTCATGTCTCTTTTTTTCCTTTACATTACGGGTGAGCGGGTGAGAGGTGACCATCTTTACAAATATTTGCATGAAACGGTCGAACATCATTTTCTGTTCACTGTTCCTAATTTATTATTATTAGTGGTTTAGTGGCACTACGTTTCGGAGATTTAACCTTTTTTTTATAGTAAACGTATGCGGAAACGAATAAATAAATGATTTCATCGTCTCTCACATGCTGATCAAGAGAATTTTCTTTTTTTTCCGCTTTTATATCAGCCTTGATGCGTTGTTATGAAAGCCAATAGCAATTAATTGATGAATGATCGAACGTACAAAAGGATAAAAGGAGGATCTAAAATCTTATCCTTATACTAGAAAAGTGTCTCATGCGTATTTTCGTGTTTTATAACCTCATTGTCATTTAGTGAATATGAAGGTGAGCGTTAATGCCACTTTGCACAATGTACTGAATAGCTACCTTAATGCAATCACACTATTATACGCTACGTGCGTATACGCTACGTAAACGGTCTTTCATCAAGGTTGACAATTATTAAGAGCGATACAATTTAAAGATTGGAAAACACCTCAACGTATTAAAGTAAATTGTCGGTTATCTTAAAGTTTAGACATTGCAGTTGTGTGTTCCGAGCAAAATATCGTATAAATGTCAACCACCACCAACGGCTTTGAATACACTGACGCGTACGATGGTTGCAATTGTAAAACGCGCTTTTCAACATTAGTTGCTTTATGTCTACGATAGCCTGGCGAGTGTTCGCCGCCAAATATTGCAAAGTTTATAGCTCGTCAGGACAGACCTTAGCTGCATGTAGCCCCCCCAAAAAAAAATATATATATCCTAAGGTGTTTAATCCAATAATCGCGACGGCCGGAATAAAGAAACTGTGACGGCGATTCAATTCCCTAGTGAAGAAACCCTACGCACCGTGGGATTCAGAAATCGTAACTCGTTGCATAATGCATCTGAAACCTGTACTAGAAAAATGCATACTTAAAACTGAAAATTATAATTTAAAAAGTAGCCCTCTTAGCCCTCTTAGTAGCTGCTATTAATTATCATTCGTTGAATATGTTCTGCTAACGAGATATTATTGGGTTTTTATTTTCTATTAATTACATAACACAACATACATGTAATGAATTACTGATCTGCGAATGAATGTTTTCTATGCCCACCATGGCGAAGTTTCCATTTAGTTAAAACGCTTGCAACATCTAGAAGGAGCTGCGAAGATCCCATAAGGCAGATGTAATCTTGGCCGGTATCAAACTATGAATCGACTTAAGCATCTGCGTCCACCCGTCTATGCACCGTCTCCGTAAAGTATATGTGACAAATTTAAAGTGTCCATCTCTTCGGCTGTCCATCTATCTGCCTATCAACCTATGGAGAATTTGTAGTAAATATCCCGCTCGGAAAAATGAAAATGTTGCCTAAAAGTTCGTAAAAGAATTTAAAAATGCCCTAAATCAGAGAAAGCTCATGCCTACAATGCGGGAAGAACTCGGAACATCTTTGTTTTTCGGTTTTTTTTTTTACTTGTACTACTAGATAAACTTCAAGAGAGACACGATGTAAACTTTTATCCTACATAAGTAGAAAAAAAAGACTACCACACCCATCCCAATATTAAAGAATAGTTTTCAACCTCTCTTAGGATAACGGTACCGGGTATAAGAGATTCGATCAGAGTCGACTTGTTATTTATTCGATATTTTCTTACTTGATAGCTATCAACGTGTCGGTACACTTAACGTAATGTTGTACGAATTATTAATTGCATTTACCTTACAGCAGTTTAGCATTTAGTGCTAAGTTGCCCCTTGAAAAACGTTGACATTTTCGCAGATTATACGTTCGAAATGTTTGGCATGTTGCACCACTTTGTTAAAACAATACATTTAAAAAAATGTGATCCAAATGGCACGCACAAGTGCATTTTTCATACATTTTCGTTCGGAACCACAAAATGGATAACCTTATATATATATATGTATATATATATATATTATATATGCCCTATGTATCTGTATATATAGGAATTATTACATCAGTGTTTACATCACTAGTTTGATGGAAGCGGGAGCAAGAGACTGTCATCGGAAATTGAAATATTTTGCAAGTCGAAGTAGCAGAATATAGTTTAAAAATCCGTCGATTCCCTATAGCTATTGCTAGGAATGGAAATTGACGATTACCATGCAACTTTGCTATAATAATAATTTATCATACGCAGCCCATTCGTGAGCCCATTCTGAACCCGCAGAATGTTTAATAATCTATGTCGGCGCCTTTTGCGACCTCAAGTGTGATGCGATAATGTAATGTCTTAGCATTTTTTGATTTAATCCATCGTTAATATGAGGAAGGCATGCCGCTATTAAGGAGTTCCACATTTACAATTGATGATTGAATTCAGTGCAAAAAATACTCTTTAAATATTTTAAAGCTCACTTACATCATCTGCTAAGCTCAGCTATTCGTGAATTTTTAATATTCACCCTAAAGCGTATATAGTTTTCTTACATAAGGTGAACATACATATATATAACATATATATATGAGTTAGCTTATTTATATATATATATATATATATATAACCACATTCCAAGGCCACTTAAAACATGATTCAATGAAATTGAAAGCACAAAAAAAAAAAAAATTAAAAAAAAACACATGTCATCTCCAATATTTTTTTCTCAACAGACAGCAAGAAATTAAAAACCGTATGCGCGGCAGTTTTTCGGAATGTAATTTATTAATAATAAATGGAGAAATAAATTACAATGAAGGATTAAATAAATATATACACACACATCCACATACACACACGGACAAAGAGAAATATATACGCATAAGGACCCGTACTAACGAATCGCTAGACTAGGACGGTGTATAAAAAAAGTGATGCATATTTTATTGCAACAAAATAATAAAAAAAAAAAAAAAAAGAAATTATTTTAAACCAATGAATTCGCCATAAGCGGAACACATGAAACGGCATAAGGAGTTCAAGGCACTTTTTTTTTCTTTTATTTAAACACAAAAATTATTTAATTTACCGTATAAATTACAGCCATTACTGAACGTGATTTTGTGCTCATTCACAAGTACCTGGCGCCAAAGCAATTAATTTAGTATTTAAATCCACACTTTTTAACGCCGCCATTAGCAAACCATAAATTAATTTCAACATTTTACATTAGCATTTTCTAAATGCTGAAAATTAATTATTAACGGCGATAGAAATTAATCTGCCAGGTTATGAGCAAATTCGTTAAGATTTAGGGACTACGATAATATATATGTAATAGAAAGCTTCTTAAAGCAATACGAAAAAAAAAACATGAAAAAAAAAAACAAATGAAAAAATTTAATCCGATTATTATTATACCGCGATCAAGGACACGTATGTTTAAATGGTTTCGATAATGTATTAGTTTTTAGGTTCGCGCGCGAGAGAGAGAAGGAAAGGCAGTTAAGAAATTTGACTTCATTTTCAATCGTTAATCGCGAATCGTGAATATATTTGGCTGAAAGTGAATAAAGGGCCTTCCGAATGTGGCCCTTAAATATCATTATCAAATATGCCTTAAGCACTTCTTCATTTTCGCCATGTCATGTTCACATTTGACAAATAGAATAAAATGCAATTTTAATCATGGACATGTATACGCAAGAGCAAGGCATGACAATTATTCATAAACTTATTGTGAAAAGAAATTTTTGTTAAAAGATAAAATTTCGTAAAACTCGCGATTGTACCCTACACCACTTGTGGCACAAACTATATTAAGCTTGAGCCGACGAACGTAACACCCCCAAGGGCTTAAGATCCAACCACCTTTTATTATACCTATCGATTCAGAATCATTTTCTGAATCGATTTGGGCTTGTCCGTCCGTCAGTCTGAGCCGACTAACGTAACACCCCCAAGGGCTTAAGATCCAACCATCTTTTATTATACCTACCAATTCAGAATCATTTTCTGAATCGATCTGAGCTTGTCCGTCCGTCAGTCTGAGCCGACTAACGTAACACCTACAAGGGTTTAAGATACAACCACCTTTTATTATACCTATCGATTCAGAATCATTTTCTGAATCATTTTCTGAATCGATCTGGCCTTGTCCGTCCGTCAATCTGTCTGATGTCTGCCATTTATTCTTGTATTCCACCTACATACGGGTCGTGCTTTTTGAAATATTTTACTGAAATTTGTTTCGCTCCCGTGCTTTGACCAAAGGACGAGCTCCTTTAAATATCATTCAGATCGTTCGGATTATTGCTGGTGATGTAAGGTACTTAATGATGGGTCTTGGCCCACTATAGTTTATTTCCTTGCCTTTAATATTTGAAATGTATATGTTTCTTTTATCTTTCGTTCATCTCAATAAAATTGTCAAAAATTTGCGTTTTTTAGTCTATTACAGTGACTTCCCTTCTTAACATAACATTTACTTAATGGAGCCTCTAATGTGTTTTCTCTGTTACTATTAAGTGTACGCCCATCATTATGCATTCCCATCGCTTAATGATGTATAGAAAAAAAAAAAAAAACTAGAATTTTTTTCACTACAATTTTTAAGATATATACATATATACTTTCATTCTTATATAGCTATGCATGCGTTATACTATTTATTAAAAAATACGCCAGAAAATGAGTTTTATTTAGAAAATGTTTTCTACTTAGTTGTGCTGGTTAAGCAAGATGCGCCGTAAGGCGAATACAATTTTTTTTTTCACACTTTCTTTTACGTTAAGTTGGATTTTATCATTGTTACTACCCGTGCAATCAGGTATTTGTCAAGTTGTTAACTTTCTTGTTGCTGACTATTTTTACTTGTTTTTGTTTTCCGTTTTTCTTAGAATTTCAGAATTTTTAGTTTTCATGAATATTCATGTTGAACGACTTACGAAATGAATGAATGTTTGCATTGAATGCAAAAAAAAAAAAAAAAAAGAAAAGAAATGAAAGAAAAAAACAAATTTAAGTTATGGAGAAATAGTTAGCACAAGTGCCTCTCTAAGATAGCTCTACGTACACGTAGATTGTCTGAAAAGTTTTCAACCTAATCACGAAGACAGCTGTGGTCATATCCATTGACTAACATTTCAGTCATCTTTGACGAAAAGTTGTTCTTTAAGGTTTGTTTGAGTGCCTCTTGAGAGGGACTCTCTACCATTATTTTCAGCGGTGACACTTTGGGCAGCTGAATTGAAACGTGACTCTGTCACTCTTGGGTAATGGCCAACATCGGGATGGGCAGCAACTGCAACCATGGATGAAAAAGTTAATTAAGTTCAGCCAATGGTGCTGGACGACCGTTGAAGAAAAGTTGGAAAGAGGGACAGAGAGGCGGAGAGACAGCGTGTTCAAAGAACGTGTTTGCTGCATATTGAATCAAGATGTAAGCATGTGCGAAAGCCTGTGCGCGTTTACTTAGGTTGAAACAGAAACCGCGTGCCTCAAATCGATGGCTACAATCGCCCAACTGCAATAAATGGAAGTTCGATTTGCTGCTCCATCCGTCGGACTATGTCGATCTAACCAATAACTCAAAATGGTATCCTTCGGAAAAAACATTTAAATCAAATGATGAGCTCATTGTGGAAACTGAAGTGTGGTTTCAACGATGTTCTATAAGAAGGGTAAAAAAAAGGTTAAGGAACCACGTTGTGGTTGACCAACTTAAGGCAAATTTTGCAAAAAATATTCGTTTTTCTTACTTAAGTCGGAAACTTTTCGGCCAAACTTCGTTCGTATATTTTTATTGTTGCTGTTGTAGAGATATAAAAAAATGCTCCTGTCGAAAGTAAAATACATCTAAAGAATAATAGTTTGCAGTATGAATGTACAACCATCGTAAGCTTGTGACATTTTCTAAAATTTTGGGCAAAACTACAGCTTTAATAATTTTAACAAATCCTTTTCCTTCAATACCTGTCGAGGCAAACTGTAATATATATATTAAAAGTAGGAAAACGGTACCGGGGGTAGAAGGGCGGGAAGAAATCTTTGGAAATAGAAAATTTTCAAAAGAAGATAGAAAATATTTTAAATGTGATGAGTGGTTCGAAAATGGTTTAAAAAGCACATCGATTGTTAGATTAATCGGAGATGAGTTAACTTTTGTCTCTCCCTCTCCCTCTCCCTCTCCCTCTCCCTCTCCCTCTCCCTTTTCCTCTTCCTATCCCTCTCCCTCTCTCTCTCCCTCTCCCTCTCCCTCTCCCTCTCCCTCTCCCTCTCCCCTCTCTCTCTCTCTCTCTCTCCCTCTCCCTCTCCCTCTCCCTCGCTCTCACTCTCTTTCTCTCTCTCTGATTCAAGAAATTTTTGTCGTGTATGCATATATTCGGATTATATTTTTATATTTCTACATATGAAGAATGGTTGGGGAAAAACCAGAGGTTTGTATCTTCATTTCTTTTCAAATCTTTTATATGCACCAACCATCAAAAAATCGGGTAGAATAACTGGGTAAAAAGTGGTTCAATGATGACTTTTTCCCAAGTTCACGAATCAACTGTGGAAAAGGAAAAATTTAAAGGACTTGAAACTATTTCCTATATATGGGCATCGAATAATGGCCGATAGGCAAACAGGACTTTAGCGCATTTTTGACTAATTATTCCAAATTATCTAATACTTTTTGTATTTACAGGCGAGAGGTTACGAGTGAACCGTGAATGTTTGTCCTTTTTTGTTTTTTTTTTTCTTTAGTTGACATTCAAAGCATTATAGTCGGGCGAGGTGGAGCATTAAATAATCTGCACCACTTTGCCTAATACAATTCTTCATTTATTTTCGTGATAAAATGCCAAACTCATACCCTCCTCCATGTAAAGATGTAGATGTACGTTTAATGGAAGCCCTTTTATAAGAGAACGTTTAAAACTGCATGAGTTGATAAAATCCAAGTTTAGCGACCTTAATTTCCGCGTTACCTATCCTCCTCATAAAGATAAAAATTGGCCTTTGACGCCATGTAAAAGGTTAGTGTCTTTATAAAAACCTGTAAGTAAAAAATCGAAGCCGAGCTAAAAATATACTATTTTAATATAATGATTAATACACTATTTCGATTGTGTGTAGATCATAAAAGCAGCTACAAATGATGCACACAAGACGTTTGTTGTAAAATACGCAAATTTTTCAAATATAACATAAGTCGAACAAATTCACAGCAGACGAAGAACTTACGGGAACAATTGATTGTCCAGTTTGAACAGTACGGATGGACGTAACAGAATTCGGCAAGGTAGGAGGTGCAAAAAGATATAGAGAAATTATTTTAATTAAAATAAAGTAATTTAATGTGCAATGATTAAATCATTGGGAAAACTGAGCCCTAAGGTCCAGGGCTCGTAAAGGTAAAATATCATGGGCTGCCGCATAGTGGAGCGGATTCAAATCTTAATGCGGTAGACCTTACTTGATCGTACCTATACTGACTGTTCAGTTAGTAAACCCACCCACTAGGTTATGATCATTCTCTGTCTCTGTCTCTCTCACTTTCCCCATTTCTCTCTATTATGTCACAGCGTGTTGCACGTATAGGGGAACATTCCCTAAGTGGTTGGTCATATGAAATAAAAAAGAAAAATTTTTTTTATTTGGTGCAGATGATATCTTTTTCCCCATTTTTTTTTTTTATTGTTCTTCTTCTTTTCTTCTAGATTTTCTTTCAATTCTGTTAATTTCGTTTTCAGAGTTTACTACACTATGCAATAAACATAACAATTGTTTTTCACCTGCTCAACAGATAGTTACAAACATAAGATTATAGACCATTAAAAGTCACAATTGAGTCAACTTGAGGTTTGCTTACGACTATCTCTCGATTCTTTATATCTTTGTCAATAGATAGTTATGGGCCCAGTTATGTAGCCTTTGTTAAGTTAAAGTTATCGGCTATAAGGTTCCTTTTGTTTGTTATAAAAATTATTTAAATTCAAATGAAATGCATATCATATTTTCAGACACAAATTAACTATATTTCCAAAGCAAAGGTTTACCCACTTCGTATACTTACGCGGACAGGAAAAAGGTGATAATGTAATAATTTCCACTTGCCTACCCTATGATGAGTGAATTCTTTAAAATAAATATATAGCCTTATGGCACATAAAGGGTTAAATTTATTATAATCGTGTTTTATATCAATAAAATATTAATTATCTAACATTGTACGTATATTTGTAATCCTAAATTATTTTAATGCTTTGTTTGTATCAATGAACTTTACAGGAGAAAGGAATGTACGTATGGACATCTATTTCGAATGAAAAAGATAAATAAAAAATTTAATTAAAAACGTTTTTTTTTTTGTTCCTTTTTTTTGTTTTTTTTTTTTTTTTTTTTTTTTTTTTTTTTTTTTTTTTTTTTTTTTTTTTTTTTTTTTTTTTTTTTTTTTGATTTCATTCTTTATTATTATTATTTGAACATTTTGACACATTTGTGTTTATTTTGTCTGCATCAACAACTGTCACAAGCACACTTGACGTGTATTTTGAAATCTTGAAAACTTGTTTCTATTGAAAATGAATGCAAATTTCATAAACAAGTATAATGTTTGGCAGATATGTTTATTGCATGAGCATGAGCATGTGTGTGAGTGCGAGTTTTTAGAAAAAGTATTTTAATATATCTGCATGCACTTGTCATGCAAGAATTCTCTAATTTTCACAACATGTCTATGAACATTCATTCCCCTGTGCATGCATGATCCTGTCCCTGCCTGTAAGCCTGTACGCCTGTACGCCTGTACGCCTGTATATGCGTACTTCACTGCGTTCACTGTGAAATTGCAACAAATATCCTTTCGTTATTAGTTTTACGTAGAGAAAAACAATTAAATTTTTAAAAAAGAAATTGCTTTACCATTATAAATAGAATGAATATATTTATGGGTTTACATAGCAAAGCATAGCATTCATAAAGTAAGGTAAAGTAAGCAAATAAGTAAGTAACTATGCCTGTGTGTTTATATGTGAACACATAACTTTTGTGCGAAAGACTTGAAGTCTAATATAAGCTGAAACTTTCGTCTCCTGTTAAGTGCTATTAATTTGCAATAAAATATTCGTAAATAAAATTCAACATTTTGGCATAGTTTACAAAGTCTGCAGGGACATACATATACACATAGGAGAGAGATAGAGTGAAGGAAGAGAGGGAAAGAAAAGAGATATAGAGCATCTTTTCAATACGCATAGGTTTTGTAGTCAAATTGCACAGACTTTGTAGATAGATTTTTTAACTAAATGACTAAATAAAGATATTAGGCAATCGGTTTATTTTTTATGCACACACACGCATGCACGCATGCTGACGTCCGTAACCATGCGTTATCATACGGTACGGTAATTGTGGTATAAGGTTATATTAAGTTTGTGCGGATGTATACAATGCCCGGAGAGAGAGAGAGAGAGAGTCGAGATAGACCGATCGATCAACATTCTATTATATCGACCGAATTCGAATAATTTTCTGAATCCATCTAAGCTTGTCTGTCCGTCAGTCCGCCCGTCCATTCGTTTGCCTGTCTGCCTTGTTTTCTCGAGTTCAGCTTACAGGTCGCGGTTTCGAAGGTATTTTGATGCAATTTACTACACCGACCTGTTTCGGGCCAAGGACGACCAGTCTTGAAAAGTGCTGCAGATAGTAGCGCTTGCAGCACTTCCCATATAACGCTTTAATTTGAAAAGTCGTTATACGAATAACTGGAGGGTGGTGTAGGGTATGCAATGGTGGGCGGTGGCCCACTACAATGTCCTTAATTGTTTTCAGTTTTAAGTTCAAAATTGATATGACGCAACCATTGTTGTTGTTGCCACGTCCTTTTGGTTCGTTGATCATGAGATTGCTTGCCAAATATTCATGCAATTATTCTTTGCATGTTAAACGCAACGTTATCCCTTTAAGAGAATTATATGGAATGTGAAATATATTCTCATATAACCAACGAGATGGCGATTGATTCAGTAAAATGTCGCATTTATTCTTAGGTTCTTCTTCCATTTATTAATGATGAAAAGCCATACTTTCATTCTGTTTATCCGGTTTGTTTTTGGAGAAATCGTTATTGAAAAATATCTCTACAATAACAACAAACTGAATACTTTTGGTTTCCTAGGAGAGAAAATAAATTTTCTTAATACTTTTTCTTTATGGTTGGTGGGTATTTAAGATTCACTTTAAACCTCTTTCTTTCGTTCTTTTTAGATTATCGAACATTGTTATATTTCATGTAGGTGGCTTATGCTAAATACTGGGATACAAACTCGCATATATTAACGCCCTCACAGCATCTAAAAATCCTTTGTCCTTTCATGTCATGTATTATGCAACTGCACACTTTCAAACTAAGTTTTTCAAATGCAAGAACATATTGGAGAGTTGCCACACGCTTTCCTTTTTGTTGGTAGTTAACTGGCTTCTAGGACGACAGACAAAAAAAAAAAAAAAAAAAAAAAGAAAAAAAGAAAAGAAAAGAAAAGAAAAAGGAATGTACACTGGGTTCCTCCTTCCGCTTGTTATCCTTAGAAATATACTCTAGAATATTTAGTGCATATGAAAAGATACTTGAGAGCTGTCCGTGCATCGTATCTCATTGTTGTGTTGTGGTACCTTTCGAGACTTTTCTATTTTCGTAGCTAAAATAATGCCATCGTCAAAGACATCTTAAATTGGTTGATAGTATAGAAGACATTTGGCTGGGAGAGTCAAATGGCACGCCTTAACTATGACACAAGAAGGCAAACTCACTAACGTAGTTGTTCTGCAATCGATAGCATTGAAATCAATTTTTATGAATAACTTTGTCTTTCTTAAAACAAATGCGAATGTTTTTCACCGACAGTCCAAGTGGATTTTTTCATTAGAATTCAGTTTTGGTAGTATTTAGCGTATATTCGCGTAGCAGAGAACAAAGATTCAATTTAATTATTACTCTCTGTTCGTATAGCGGGTTTTCAAAGTTCCTCCCTCATATTAATATTTAGTTCATCTATATTTTTTAGGGGAAACTAGAGAAAAAATAATAGGGAAGAAAGTAATTGGAAACTCCATAGTTCTCAACAGCCAACTAGAGACTTTCAGTCGAAATAGGACTAACTGATCACCTGCATTGAAAACGATTAAAAAGTTGCTTTGTAATGTTTGTTATATGTTGTGCTCGCTGTGTAGAGGTTGCTTGAAATTCGTCTTTGTAGACTGCAACTTTTTTAGTTGAATGTGTGTTTTTGCATAGATTATCAATTATATATCCTTCTCTTTATTTATTTGTTCTTCCTTTTCCCATTTATTTATTTATTTATTTACTTTGCTTTGCTATGAATCCTTAACAGGAATCTTTAATAGAATATTTTCGACATTATAAAAGATTAAACTACGTTTAGCCGGTTCAGAGTCCATTTTAGTTTGATAAAGTTTAAATTGTTTATGCATATTATTATACAAAAATCTTTGCATATTAATCACACATTTCCAAGGGTTACACCACTCGAAGAGCCTAAAAAAAAAAAAAAAAAAAATATCAAAAAGCAAATAGCAAAGGCTAAGAGTATACGAACAAGTTACTAAATATTTATTTCAAATATTAAAAATAAAAAACTATTTTGGAAAAATATTACAAAAAAAAAAAAAATCGGGAAAACGGGGCCATTTTCATGAGGTGTCTGAGGCAAACTATGTAACACATCGGTCAATAAGTTCAGAGAACGACCTAGAGTGACTATTGACCTATTCAACTAGTACCGGCGAACATTCAGTGGTTTTAGTGATCCGAATTTTTTGGTCATTCTGGATGGTCTTTGCCGACCGTTGTCCACTCGGTTGACGCGACTTTGATTTGCATCCGCTCTGCAATCCATTGTCACATATCGCAAGAAAAATTCTCTTTATTTCGCTTCCACTTAGTGTTCTGAGTCATCAACATGCAGTTGTTTATGATCAAAAATGAGCAAACGTGGCAGCCACCATGTCGAGCAGATTATTCTTCTGGACCTATGTTCATGCATGCAAGTGTCAGCTATCTCATCCAAAATGACTTTGTAGAACTTTTTTATGCCTTCGGGAACAATTGCCGAATTTTGGCGATCAGAGGCTTTAGCATCACGTCTATGCATCCGAGTTTGCTTAAAATTACTAAATCATCCGCAAATTTATTTTTTCAACAGGCAAAAAAAAGGTCACCATAACATCTTTCAAGCCAATGCTGATTGTAACGATATATTTTCTCATCAAAAATTGATTTTCAGATATTTCGACTGCAAAAGTAACTAAAAAAAGTAAAAGTCACTAAAACACTTGTAATTTTTAAACTAACGGTCGGCAAGTCAGGAAACTATGACATCTTTCCTCTCCTATATAACGATATAGATTTGTCAATAGCGGCAACATCACCACATCATCCTATGAACTTATTGATCGATGTGTTCTGAGATGCAAATTTGATTTAAAAAAAAAAAAGAAAAGAAAAACAAGTAAGAAAATATTCGGTTGATGCCGAATAATTTATATTTACCACTGTGATCCTATAAGAGATTGAACAAAAGGAAAAATATTTATTGACACACCCTATAATATTGGTCGGGCATAGTTGATTTTTTCTGTTTTTGTAGAATAATTTTTGTAGAAATTTAAATTTGGTATCTTTTCACATGCCACTGTAGAAGTGCCCTTCATTTTCTAAACCAATCTACGCGCAAGCATTTCCAATGTACCTGAAAAATTTTTGATTAAAACTTGAGTTTTTTCTTTCAAGTACTCACTGATTGAACAAAAATCAGTACTTTCTAAAACTTCAACAGCATTCTCTACAGATAAGAATGCAGATAGCAATCAGAAGCCTCTTTTCAGTGATATTGCTCAGGGAGAATGGCTTGGGCGTTGCCATGTTTTAATATTTACCGCAAATAATTTTCTTTTTCCAGCACACTGAAGGTGTGCTCAAGAACCTCATCAAATATTATTATTCCACTACTTTTCCTTCCATCCCAAAAAAAAGGCCTATTTTTTGAAGGCTGTTGCAATCGTCTATCCCGCTAGTTTGTTTTATATTATATTTAATTCCGCATTTTCCGCCCACTTTTATGGATATGGCATCCCAGACTTTTTCTTTCACACTTTTACTCCAACACTCTGGAAAATGTTTGTTATATAGTTCTTGCTTTCCGACTAACGCGGCCGATTAATTTGCAATATAAATTAATTTAATATTTTCTTCCCACTTGTTGCCACCACAATGAAATTGTTTTAATAAATATTTGTTTCATTCTCATGAATACGTTACTGTTGTCTTCATCAAAGCACACGCATGCAATAAAATTTTAATTTCATTATATATTTTTATTGCTGTGATCATGCAAGCCAAACTCTATGTTTTCAATTTTGATAATCAGAAAGATGCAGATTTGCAGAAAAGCACGCAATCGGGAGAAGTTCTCCGCTCAACTTGAAGATCACTTTTTTGGCAGCATGTGGCCGCACTTTCGCTTCTCAAATTTTTTTTGCCCATAAGTCTTGTCTCGTTTCCCTTACCGTGTCACTTCGTTTGACTAGTTAGTTGGACATGACATCGTTCAGACGTAACGGTTCCACCAGGCTTTAGGAATTCGTAGCCGACGACTTCTTTTCAATCCCTTTGGAAAGTGGCTTTTCTCAAGTTACACAATCAACAGGATGTTTTCCAGTAGGGCTTTTTGGGCGTGAACTTCCGGTTTTGCAAGAGATGCCTGAATCCATGTGTTCCTTTATTTAGCGTTACGGAAAATTTAGCTAACTTGGGCATATGATAAGAGAGTTGTACTACCTTGTGTGATGTCGTGTATGTAAAAAGCAAGTAAACCACTATCTATAATAGGGTTATTAAGTACAAGAGGAAAGGATATAATTAGAGAAAGGAAACGACGCCAAAGTGAAAGAAAATCAGAAGTAAGTTTGCCTTCCGCTCCGTTGCTCAATGATCAACAGAATCGGGGTGCAGGTGAACACTATAGGAATGCAAGCCAGACAAAGCCTGATAATCCTCAATTCAAAACCGTATTAGTTAACCGAGATACTTGACTTGATTAGTTTCACGTGTTGCTACGGTATGACATCGGCAATGCCCGAACAGCATACAGAGTCGTTTTTTAATGGTTTGTGTAGAGCCCGATATCGAGATAAGATTATAAATGTCAAACCTACACGGTTTCAAAAATTCATAGTTTGAGCATTTCCTAGATGGGACGGACAGGAGTAGTGAAGTTATATTTATGTAAAAGGTTCGCTAAGTTTATAGCACCATTTGCAACAGTTTGACTAAAACGTTGACGCCTAACATAAAGCTACACTTCTCTAGTGATTTTAAAATTATTAACAGAGGTCTGTCTTCGTAGGGTGGCAATGAAGGTTCCGGATCCCAGGGCGTGATATTCATTTAAGAATCGTTTAAGGTTCCCGTACCTGAGAAGAAAGAATATATCTCGCAGTAAGGAGTTAAATTTTTACGCGATCTTTTCAAAATCTAGGCGTATTGACATCCTATCAGTGCGCCTACCTTTAAATGCGCCTCTGGCCGCTCATGTAAAAATATGAAATATTAATAATATTTCCTGTTTCCAAGGGAAGTACGTTTTAAATATTTTTTTTTTTTTTTTTTTTGTTCATCATACAATAAATACGAAAATATATTATAGGAAAATATGTAATAAATTTTTAAACTGACTTTCAAATATCATATTATGTGCATGCACACATGGCAAAAATACATATAAAATAATTTAATATACAAAATTGCTTATGATTATTTTGCAAAATATTTGAGAAATGTCTAATATATCCATGAATAAGTCCCGGGACTAACTAAGTAAAAAACTGCTTTCGTTTGTTTTATTGTATATCAATAGGTTTTGCGTATTTTTTTTTTTTTTTTGCTAAAATTTAAATTTAAATTTAAAATACTTGTTACAAAGTTTAATCATCGAAATATTCATCGTCATTATTCGTGATCTTTTGCCTCTGGTCGGGTAGCTTGCGGATACCCTCGCAGTAGAAATTGCAAAATATGGTGATCGACCCATTTTCGCTAAATATGACTGCAATTATCTAAATGAGTGGTAATCCGAAGCAGGCCAAATAAATGAGAATAATCTGCATTCGGCAGAAGATCACTTCTTGCGTTACCCTTACCGTGGACGGACGGGCGGATGCTATTAAATAAAGTAAAGTCCCCTTTCCAAGTTCCTTTACATATCCATTCTTAATATGTCGAGCAACAGAGTTCGTTTCAAGAGTTATACAATCAATTGAACGGTTCGTTTTGAACGTTTCGAAGCATCGTCAAAATACGCTTTAGTTTTCTCAATGGCTTCTTCATTTGATCCATATCTTCTTGTCTGTGGCATGCTGTGTCATGCATGGGAATTAAATCTAGACAAGAAGTCATTCGCACTTTAATTCATGCAATGAAACGAAAGTGTGATTACACTCTCTTTCACTATATTCGCGATCTTAGCTATCTCTCTTGCCATTTCACCTTTCGATTTTTCACAATATTTTTCAGGAATATTTTCATCGTTTCTGGAGTAACGACCTCTTTGGGACGTTCACTGAGTTCGGCATAAGCACTCTCCGTTTAACTCGATTAAAATAAGCAAACCATTGACATATCGTTCTTTTCAATGGAGAAGAACCGCCATTGAACAGAATTTTCAAGGAAATGTTCCGCATTAACGGTAGTCTTTCGCTACCGGAAAGCAAGGGTCAACTAAAACGTGAAGTTCAAATTCTTTAAAACTCATGATATTATTGTGCAACAAGTTATAATACTAATTAAAACCCAAAAATCTTCTCGGCTCCTCTCTCGGTCCAATTTCGAATAGTACACAAGCACGACAATTGTTTCCTGCCTATCGCCGTATTCCCTTCATCTTCTTCACTTACCATGTGTCCAAAATACGCAGTTTTTTCAGCTCACACTCAGGGTTTATTCTTCTCAAGACTTCAGCGCTGCATATGCTATCTGCTCTCGACATGTTTAGAATGCTACGGTAACATCACATAGCAAAGGCTTCCGCTCTGTTCATTGTGTTGATTTTTAATCTGCATCATTGTGGCACTTGAAGAGGCGTCATATGATGATTTGCACTTTTTCAAAATAGTACGAATTAATTGTTCGAAATGATATGTACGTTCTAGTCCCGGCATTTATTGATTGATGTCTTATGAAGATTTCTTTTAAATAAATTTTTATTATAAGATTCTCTATGCGTTATAATAAAAATTTGTATACAATTTATTTGTTTACTCTCACTTTCGATGGGAAAAGTATATATAAACAACCGCAACGATGACGATGACGACGACAATAGTTTAAACGCACCACGGGCACTCTTCAAATCGAGTGCTTTCAAAAATTGTGAAATTTGGTTATATGTATGTGTGTGTGTGTGTGTTATCGCAATCATATCACATCAGTTTTCTATTTTTATCTTTTGAGAATAAATTCAAGAGTTGACCTTGAGAATTTCACACACAAAAATTGACGTAAAATCGTCCGGTGGACGGACCAATGTGTAGAGATATAAGCGAAAAGAGTTCGCATCTCACGTAGTGGAAGTTTGCATACAATTAGCGGGGACGCTGACCCCTCACTGAAACCTGCTGAAAACCTCACAAAATACATCCAAGGAAATCTGTATGCTCGGGTAGGTTGCGTAAAGGGTGCTCGACACTTCAAGTGACTATATGATAATCGTATATCTTCGTTTTTTCATCACATTGAAATTCTCGATGGCCGTGAGCAGAAGGCTTGTCGCTTGCTACCCATTTGTGGGACGGAATTACAGGAACCCCGTGGCGATAGATTTATGGTGACTGCGTAAGCACATATATTAAAGAAAATCGGTAAAGTTAATAACGCTCTTATGACTTCATAGTATAATGTATTTGTTCTTCATTTTATTCTCAAAATGCTCGACACTTATTCGACAAGTCATTGTTTAGATCGAAGACATGGCTAAGCTCGTTGTAAGCCGAACGTTGAAGCAGTTAGTTTACCTGCATCATTATCAACATAAAATGTCAAAATGTTTTGCTCTCTCTCTCTCTCTCTCAGGAATCGCGTTGCTGAACTTGATATATTAAATATTCACAGACTTACTTACATTACATTCAACGTTTGTCGGTGTCAAAAAACGTGAAAGCAAAGATAGAAACATTTCGCATATATTTGAAAATTTTATTTTATTATCTTATGTGTATAGGCAACGCTGTATAGGCAAAGGCTTTAAGAATTCGTTATAATTATCATGTAATTAGCAGTTTTCTTGCATAACAACTACTCTTGGCCGAAAATTTGATATTCATTTTAAATTTCATTCATACAATCGATACGGAATTTTTGTTAACCGGAACAATTCTGTTATGAGAATTCTGTTAACGAGATGACTATGGGTTGTTTTAAAATTTTTTAATCAAATAATAGTCATTCTTCCGGACAAGACAAAAGGTTTAATTACTTTTTAATGAGTTCCGCTTATTTTCATTTGTCATCTATCAAATTCAACTAAGCGTATATGTGTGTCAAGTTTTCGATTATTATCTCAATCTTTAGGATTTTTTTTAAGAACACTACTAATGAACGACAAAACGACTGTCATGTGCCTTTACTTTCGGTAACAAAAGTAATAATATACGTACTATAAATAACAAAAAAAAAAAAAAAAAAAAAAAAAAAAAAAA